>PVKY010006183.1:0-16298 GCA_004027775.1 Bradypus variegatus
AGCTAAGAGGGAAGACTCGGGCGCTGTCCGCCCACGATGCCCACCAGCCACTTCTTGGTTTTCGGCTCCGTTCCGGACACGGCTTGAGGGGCAAAGGGGAGAGAAAGGAAAAATAAACAGAAAAAAGGGCGAGCAGTGAAGAAAAGCGACGAGTCGGACTGGAGCGAGCAGAACGAGCAGGGGTCCTGCGTCCGGCCCGGCCTCCTCCTCTGCCGGTTCCGGGGGCTCCACTGCAAAGGGAAAACGAGCAGAGGAGTCAAAGGCAGAAAGAGCGTCGAGGCAAAGCAATTCGGGCGTCTTCCGTTTCGAACCATCTTGGCCCGGAGGAACCGGGACAAACTGTGGTGTGAGTCCGCTCGCTACGCGCTGGGACGAGATGGGGGAAGGCCGAGGACAGGGCGGCGCCGCGCCACTGGCGACCGACGGGGCCGGGCGCGGAGCGAGCGGAGACACACACCTGTTCTACGAGCCGCGCAGGGGGCGACGGCCTGGCGGTCGCCGCACGGGCTGCAGAGCCCTCCCTCCCGCACCCCAGGCCTGCAGTCCGGGAACCCAGAGGGCCTAGCGGCCCCGGCCCGCCGGCATTTGCGGGGGAGCTGGAGTTAAGGAGACGGGTGGCTGCCTTCCGAAGCGGTGGCGCGCGGCAGCGGGACCTCTGTGACCCGCGCGGGGCGGGGCTGTTCGGGGCTTGAGGATTTTGGACTTTGGGCGAAGGCAGGCTCCTCCGAGCCCCTGCCCCGCGGGCCGTTCCCGGCTTCGAGCCAGGACCCCTTTCCCTCGTCTGTTCTTTCCCGATGGGCGCCTTCTTTCCCCAAAGTTACAAGCAGATTGTTACGTGCGGAAATTGTTGGTAGCGAAAGTATTCTTTGTGCAGAGGCAACCGCGAGCTGGAGAGAGAGGTCAGGCCAACAAGGCATGATGGGCTTTGGTCCGAAGTTTAGGTAGGTTTCGCCTTTGCCTTTTCATACCCCGTTTTTCCTGAAAGAGTTGTTTCTCCGGGTGGAGACTTTCCGGCTGAATTCTGCACCGGCTCGCTGAGCCGGCATCCCCGCGGCCCCACACTCGCCGACCCGACTGGCTGTTCGGATTCGCACCCATTGGCCAAGCCCGGCCAGGGTCCTGGTCCAAATCTAGGACCGATATCCCGCCATGTCCGAACCGCAGGCGTCCATCCCAGCCGGGGAACCGTATTAGCCTTGCATTCCTTGAGCTCTCGCATATTGACACCATTTCTGTTAGACTGGTGTTTCCAAATACCCCCTGGGCATTTGGTGTACGGGAATTCTCTTGAAGTGAAGAAGTCTGGGAACTTAAAAAATATATACGTGTATTTCCTGTTTTCTTCGCACCCCCCACCACACTAACCCCATTTCCCATTGTTCTTCGCTTTTTAAGTGGCCGGTTAATTTTTTTAAAGTTTATTTGTGTAGAGGCAAATATCGTTTTATTTGTTCTATTCCTTTAATTCTTGCCTTTTGGAAACGGTTCAGAGACCACAAAAATGTCACCTGTTGTAATAAGCAGAGGAGTGCTGTGTGTGCGTTTTAATTGCCTGCAGAGTCGTAGTTCCATGGGCGCCCTGAGCTCGGGCTCCGGGAAAGAGCGCTTTGCAGCTTTCTTTGTGGCAATCATTTGCAAGTAGGTTTAGTTCCCAGCTGCCGCAGCACCGCTTCCTCCTACGCCGGTCCTGGACGCGGGGTCAGGAAGCCCAGACCCTGGACAGGGGTGGGCAGAGACTGGGGGGGGAGATTGCCCACTCTCTGAGACTTTCTTTCTGGCTTTCGGTTTTTCTCTGTAAAAGTGGTTAGTTCGCGCCGGAGAGCGCGGAGCGCGGCGCATCAGCCCAGCCTCAGACATTTTCACGTTCCAGACGCCGGCTTCTTCGTTTCATTTGTCTTGGTTCTGGCATGTTTAACCAACGCAATTAGTAATCTCACTAATTATTCAGTTAGCTGGCGTTTTGTAATCACTTTAAACTAAGGTCGGGTGTGTGATTTAACAAACTCCCACCCATGCAGAACTGAACCAAACCCAACACGTCAACGATTTGAAATTTTTAAAACTCAATATTTGTTGGTCCCTCCGTCCACCCTCACTGCCTGCCAGACAATTTATTTAGCTTCGTGGATTGATCCCTCCTTCTTGTTTAGTTAATTCAACAAAGACTTTTTGCAATCTGTTTGGAGTTTGTCTGATGCCGTGGAAAAGTAGCTGATGATTTATTTGGTTGCTTTTCGATTTCTGTCTTCAGCCCTTCTTTCTCCTCCTTTCAGCGGGGATGTCAGCTGTTATTACTTCCTATTGATCCCTTTGCAAAGTGAGAAGTGAACTAAAATTAATGTCAATTCCACTGCTCGGATCAATAGCTGGAGTTATTTTAATCTGGATTTGCACAAAGTGCTAAATTTAAAAAAATCAGCATAGAGGCAGAAAAGTAACAGTTACTTACTTTCCCTTTTCCCTGTTCTTTATAGTCACCCAACTGCTCCATCAAGCTGATTATCTTACAATCCATATTTTTTTAATTAAGAGGGTCAGTTAGTTTTCTTATTTTGGGTTCTGTGTTTAAACCCATGACATTTTGACATTGGGAGTGTATTAACTATAGATTTTCATAATGACTGTGGTCTGCGGAAGCCTCACCTATACATGTTGTTAATGTGAGGAGGAGTAAGAAAGGAAAGGGAAAGAAAAAAAGACACCTCCCCCACCAACGCCCACACAGTGGAGTAAAAGAGATGTGGCCTGGAAAAATATTGTTGATTTACTTTCACTGTAATGAAGTTTTCAAATGAATAACTCGGTTTGAGTGATTCACTGTGTTCTGTTGGAGTGTCCGGTGCTATCGCCACATCACTAATTTATGAAACCCATTTAACATAAAGAGGTGATCTAGGAAGTAAAAAAGAAAGCAAATCCTTTGGGTGATGGCTATTGGGGGGGGCATTCCTACCCCCCACACACACAGGGTATTATGTTTGCCCTTTCTCCAGCTTGCCTGATATGATATTGCTTGTTGATAGATATGTAGTTGTCTCTGTTGTGAAGTGCTGCTTAGAACCCTTGGAACAGCATTAGGTCCACTTTCAGAGCTTCTGTGTTGCGTGACCATTAATCTGACATGAAAATAGCTGAGAACTGGGTTTCCAGAATCGTCAGGCTAACTGGCTGTCCTTGGCAGATCATTCCCCGCTCTGCTATAACTTGACAGGAAAGTTATTTAAAATTTGGAAGAGAGAAAAATCCGTTAATGTGAGATACATAATCTGGTAATTTAGCAATGATGTCTATAAGGAAAGGTGCCAAATGAGGAAGCAGTCTGATGGTGTCCACTCATCTTCCCAATTAATAACAGTCATTGACATGTCTGCTACAGGATGAGAGAAGGAAATACTCCCTTTGCACTGCATTAAAGCCAGAAGGATTCATCTACAGTTTCTCTATTTGAGGGAATACCAAAGATACTCCATTAAATAGGTGGGTTTATTTTTTGGGGGGTAGGGGCGAATTTTATTTCAGATATGACCCTCAATTTAAAGGTTATAATTTGTGGCAGATGGTAAGTTTTGGTTACACTTTTGAGTTTCATTAAGTTTCTATTAAGTGTATATTTTTGAAGCTAGTAAGTCATCTTTTGTTATCCAGGCTTTTGATATATAGCCCTTCCCCCAACCCCCACTCAAAATAAATTTTGGAACAGAATCAGTGGCTATGAAAACGTACAATCTCAATTTAAAAGGGAAATTGAAAGTAGTCTCGCTGAACTTCCAATTTGTTCCGGGGCCTTTATTGGACATCAGCTCTGACTGGGCCAATAAGCAGAACAAAATAAGTCAGAAATTTTGTTAACATTTTACTCTAAATGTTAATGGCAAATTCAAGGCAGTTTACAAATCTACTTAAGAGTGAGTGCATTAGTAACTAAAATTACCGAGCCATTCTTTGCTGCCCTGGAAGACAGAAGCTTCTAGAGAGCATATGCCAAAGGCACCCATTATGTTTTAAATATTGTCAGAGACGCCAGGCATTTTATTGATGAAGGTTTTGTTCCTTCTCAGAAAGGAGACATAGAATGTCTGTGCGATTAGAGAGGGGCGTGCACCAAAAATAATGTTATTGTTTCACATACCACTTCTTTCTAGAAACAATCTTAGAGAATAAATGGAGGGGTGTTTATATATGTGCCCATATGCGTGATTTGTCCATATGTACAATTTGTTCCATCTAATATGTACAGATGTATGTGGTCAAGATATGCCTGATTTAGAGATTTTTCCGTTATCAGGGCACTGTTAGGGGAGATGAGGAGAGGATGCGTATGGGGGGTTCATATATGTATAACTTGGTGTCTGTTTGAACATCAGGCCTCCTAAGAGTGGGGTATCAAGGTGGAAGCCCTTTAAATTGTAGACCCCACCTAATCTACAGGGTGACTTGGCCTTCCAAAGCTCATTTGCTCAGGGAATATTGTATTTGGAGGTTTTATGATTTTTTTTTCTTTGCTGGGCTCAGGCGCATTTCACCCGGAACATGTAGGGACCAAAGTCAGCTATGCGTACATCACAGTAAGTTGTCTATTGATTTTCCTGAATGAAAATGGTCTGATGCTGCTGCCCACTGGCTCCGAAAGCCTGTGGTGTCTCTTGCCCAAGCATCTGTAAGCCAGAAGGATGCTGTTTCGATCACTTGGGGATTCCCTTTTTTTACCTCCTCCTGACTTACCTCCCCCCTCTTTTTTCTCTTTGCTGTTTCCGCAGGTCTTAGAAGGGGATGATTCCCCAGTAATATTCCCTGCCCTGATCTGAGGCGCTGCTTTGCCTCCCTCCCAGGGAAGACTGTTTCTTGTGTGACGCCGGCCGTAGAAGGAGACTCCAATGGACTTACACCGGGCAGCCTTCAAGATGGAGAACTCATCCTACCTTCCCAACCCTCTGGCCTCCCCAGCACTGATGGTCCTGGCGTCCACAGCCGAGGCCAGCCGTGATGCTTCCATCCCTTGTCAGCAGCCACGACCCTTTGGTGTACCTGTCTCAGTAGACAAGGACGTGCATATTCCCTTCACCAACGGTTCCTACACCTTTGCCTCTATGTACCATCGGCAAGGTGGGGTGCCGGGCACTTTTGCCAATCGTGATTTCCCCCCTTCTTTACTACACCTACACCCTCAGTTTGCTCCCCCAAATCTAGATTGCACCCCAATTAGTATGCTGAATCATAGTGGCGTGGGGGCTTTCCGTCCCTTTGCTTCCACTGAGGACCGGGAGAGCTATCAGTCAGCCTTTACACCTGCCAAGCGACTTAAGAACTGCCACGACACAGAGTCTCCCCACTTGCGCTTCTCAGATGCAGATGGCAAGGAATATGACTTTGGGACACAGCTGCCATCTAGCTCCCCTGGTTCACTTAAGGTTGACGACACTGGGAAGAAGATTTTTGCTGTCTCTGGCCTCATTTCTGATCGGGAAGCCTCATCTAGCCCAGAGGATCGGAATGACAGATGTAAGTACTTTGGTGCAAGCTTTCCCGTCTCCCCAGTAAACCCTGCCTTGCAGTGGTGTTCAACAGGTCGGTGACATTTTCATGCTTTTTGTAGTGGCAAGAGCCAGCTACTTTCCTTTCAATAGCAGTGGAGTGCTAACGTTTATTTGTCTCTTGTCAGTGAGCATTGTTAGTTCCTGGAGAAAGCAAGTTGGTCTCAGCATTGCCTTTTACTCCACGGGGGTAGGGTTGGCTTATTCTCTAGTGACTCTAAAGTGAAGACGGGTGCCATGTATGTGCTGAAGTGAATGTCATTTCATTAGAAAGTGTAGATTCCTAGAGAATTTTGGGGGGCTCAAAGGAACTTGTCCATCCCTCCTCTCTTTGCTATATTCATTAAGTTTCTCTGATCTTGGTATTATTGTTTAGGCTTTTCCATTGTATCACATCCAGCAGGCTCCACGTGATTTTATTTTCATAACTCTCAGCCCTTGTTCACAGGAAGCTATTTTTCAGAGAAGGACAAAGGTGTCGTCAGTCACCATAAAGCATTTCAAACAGCTGTGTTTTCCTTGCAATGGCAGGGCTAGAAAGCTGACTTCTCTTGGGATTTAACAGGTTTGCTGCATGCTTATCCCGCAGGTCACTTTTAGGACTAGACCTGGTTCATCTGTGACTGCTCCATATTTGATGTCCCCAACTATTATTTCTTCTTATGGAACAGTTTTCCTCATGCTCTCCAAGTGCCTTGTTGGGTGCTGGCTATACCCACTAATAGTTGGACCGAAGCTTTTATATGGAACTTGTAGACCAGGAATGCTGAACCCTGCAATCTTCTCCTCTAACATAATCAGAAAATAATTGTATTTTTGAAGCTTTTGGGCTGTGGGTAGACAGAGCAGTTTTCTTCAAGCCTGGTGAGAATTTATGAACTGAGGGTGTTTTTCCTCCCAACCCTTTGTTCTAAGATTTGCTTCATTTTATTTTCTTAAGAAAACTACATCTGAGATTTGCTTCCCCCTTTTCTGTATTGTGTGTGTGTGTGCGTGTTCTGGTCTTCTCTATAACCACCAACATGAATGCCATTTTTTTCTCTTCTCTTTATGATGCAGAGGAGAGTAATAGAGACATTGTAGCTCTCTCCCCTGTCGGCAGTGCTTCCTCAGGCTGTCTCCTTGAATTAGGCACTGTGTTAACTTTCCTGCGCTAAAAGGCATCTGCCTAAACCCAGCGTACCTTTTCAATAAAAGTCATCATAAAATCAACCTGCCTTGTAAATCCATCGCTCTTTGGTTTTGAAATATGTTGCGAGTGTGTCTTTTATGTCAGCGTCTGTAAGCCCAAGACCTCCCCACTTAAGGGAGAAGGCTGCTATCTGACAGCACAACTGCTAGTGTTGCTCTCTCACTTTTGCTTTAACTTCTCTTTCACCCCTACACTTTCTCAACAGCTGACCTGTGTGTTATGATCCTGTTTTTTTTTTTAATGTACCTGCTGAACACTTATTGGCCTTGTGTTGGTCCATTTTATTTTATTTTATTTTATTTTTCAGTAGTCAAATGATGTGCAAATGATCAAGGCTAGCTGTAATCTGACCTCTGGTTAAAATTGCCCTAGGTGTAGAATATAAAATTTTCTGCTCCTTGTTTTTTCTCCAAATACTAGTGGAAAATGAAATCTGCTCAAAACTAATGCCACAAAGTAACATCTGGACATCAAGATTCCTTTCTTCTCATCTAACAAATCCAGCTTATATCCATTTTTCTATCTTTTGAACCCAAACCTGTGTCAGACCCCCAGAGCAGGGAGGAAGCTTGTTAGTCAAGTCAGAACTCATAGATGTGGTTATCCATTCCCCTCCGAGTGTCAAAGCCATAACTCTTCTGTTTGCCTGGTTTGCATTGTGTGGTGGTGCCGTCCCCCATGGAGATGGATCCCTCACACAGGAATACGCCTGGGTGGAGAAAAATTAAATGAGTCTGTCTCCCAAAGTGAAATGGAATTCTGACCTTGAAATTAATGAGATCCTGATCAGAAGGGTGGGGAAACGTCTTCATTTCAAATTGTGCTGTTATATAAATTGGAGCCCTTCTCCCCTTTATTTGTTTAAAATCTTCTTCCTTTTTAGAGTACCTTGTGTTTTCTTTTTTCTCTTACACAAACATTAAACCTGCAGGAGTGTCTGTAAATGTATGACATTTGAACACCCAACTTATTATCTAAAGTTGCATTTGTGACAAAATATTAACGAGAAACAAGGGTGCAAAGTGAAAGGGACACTGTTACCCTGTTTTGCCCCTGGATTTGTGCTCCTTTCTCCTTTCCTTTCCTTAGGGGGTGTAACAGCCTTCACAGCGTTGTACTGGGTAGCACTTGTGCTTTTGATTTGGAGTTTTGAGAGAGCAAGAGAAACATTTTCTTTTTTCCTGTAGGAAAGGGTTGAAGATGCACTGTGACAAAGTCTGCGGCAGCTTTCTTGGCTCCTGTCATACATCAAAGTGTGTCGGGATATTTATGGTCTGCTTTATGTAAATACATATTTAAGGGCCGTTAGAAGGCCTGATTATTCCCACTACATGTCTTTCAGGCCCTCCCTATAGAACCGTTTTGAAATAAGTAATATTTCTCAGATAATCGAGTGACATACAGTATACAAGACTGCTTCCAAAGGGAGAGCTTAAGGGGCAGATGGGGCAGCAAGGGGGGATGGGGAGATGAGAAGAGAGAGGATAGAAAGTGTTCAAAAGAGCAAAGTACTAGGATCCAGTGGCTTTTGTCCAGATTACCAAAATTAGCCATTTGTATTTTAGGGTTTTTTTACTCTTTAAATTTAGAGTTAATTTCTGATATGGTTGACATATTTTCAGTTCTCTTCATATAAATAAAATATTTTTTCATAAAATGTAAATATGTTTCAATTAAATACAATAAAGCTCCTAAATAAGCATTTAGCATTATGGTTGTGTGTGTGTGTGTGTGCCTGTGTGTGTTTGTGCATAGGGGTGGCTGGGCAAGTGTGGGTATGGGTGTGTGTTTGTGTCCCTTACTTAGAGTAGAAGTTTTATGATTGAGTTTTAGGTCATTGAAAAATCGGTTTTATAATGGAAACACTGACAGTTTTTACTGTTGCAGCCACCCCCTGCTCACACACTGCATCAATATGCAGGTATGTCCACAGGGAGAGCATTTGAAAGAGGGGCCTGCAGATATGGAAAAAATGCACATGGGTATTGTTTCCTTAAATCAGTAATTCTTTACTGACAGGGTGGCTTATGTATTTCTTTTGTGATTAAATATGCATTTTTTTATAGAAAAAAATACAGCTATTTGGGTCAAGTATTGTCTCTCCTAGTAAATGATTCCAGTTTGCTTGCCTGTTCATCCACCTGGCATCGCAGGTGATTCGTGAGGTAGGTGTGGGCTCTATGGAAGAAAGAAGTCTTTACCCTACAGAACTGACTGCTTTTCCTGGGAAAATGGGAGAAATGTTCTGTGAGAAGCCATTCATGGAGGATGCATAATTCCCCAGGAAGGGGACTGAGGTAACTCCTGTTTATTGTCACTCCCTGAACCATTCTCCAAGGCTTCTTGTCCAGGGAAATGATGCTAAAATTTATGGACCAATTATGAATAGTCCACGTGTGTCTCACATACGAAGTGTCTACGGATATGTTTCCCAGGGCCTTTAAAATAAACATTTCCTCGTTAATGAAACTTTACAACAAAAGGGAAGATAAGTATTGTCTGCTGCCTTGTGCTAGAATCTATGCATTTATTACTCCCTCAGCACTCTGGCTCCTATCATATGCACTTCCTGATGGCTCTCTAGGGCCCACCCCATGCCTAGATTCTTGCCCAGGTGACACAGCCTTTGGTCTCCCTGCCTGCCCGACTATCCACACAGCCCACATTGGAGCTGGTTAGTATGCATGCTCCCGTGAGGGCTGAGTGGGACCAGAACACCCTGGGGACTTATGACTGGCCTTGCCTGCTGGCTCACCTTGGGGTGGGCACTAGGCACAGACCGTAAGACACTGTCTTTGGCCCTTCCTTTGTGGTCAAGCAGATTCACAGGTAGGAAGGAACCGCAATGGCTCCTTGAAGCTCTTGGATGTTCTGCTTTGCTCTTGTTTATGATGTATATGAAGTCATTCCCAGGTCCCCAACGCCTGGGATAGGAGATGGTATTTGTACTCTGGGATGTCTTTAAAAACGCATGTATCATTGAAGGCCCTGTGTCCTAAGAAACAAATCAATGGGGCAGACACAGGCCCAGGGCAGACAGAGCAAGAGGGCAACTGGCCTTTTAGGGGCAGTGGTGGTTGGGAATACTTCCCAGGGGATCTGGGACCAGAGTGGGCAGGGACTTCAGGAGAGAATTGTTCTTGCTGGAAGAATGTTTGAGGGCAGTTCCCACACCTCAAGGCCCAACTTCTGGATTCTAGCTGGAGCAAATGTCCACTGTGAAAGCGTATCCCCAGACACCATGGGTTGCCTAGGTCCCTCCAGACCCACTGCCCAAACCTAGCCCCATTCTCACTCAGCTGCTCCCCGGGTTCTCCTGGAGCCCTTTTCCTCCACCCCCTTTCTCAGGGGCAAGAACTCCTATGATGCGTGTGGTTGTTTCTGGTTGTTCACGCCCAACACAGACACGGAGACTTCTTTTCATACTGCCGAGTTTAATTGTCTTGTTGGGATAAAGAAATGTTTGCACAGCTAAAGTGGGGCCGGGCTGGCCGGGAGCAGTCCCTGATGGCTGCAGAGCCATCTGGCCCGGCTTGGCTTGGCTCGGCGCGCGCGGCTCGCCCGCCCAGCGGCGGGGCTTGCTCTCGCTCGCTCTCGCTCTCTTCCCCTCTCCTCGCTCCACGCCGCGCCGTTCTGTTCGGCGGGTGCCTCCTCGCACGGCCGGAATGCCTAATCACCATGGTGAGAAAACGGACACTGCAGCCGTCCTCCCTCCTCGCCTCGCGCCCTCCCTCCCATCAATTGTCATGCAGAAGTGATCCCGGCTGCCGTTTCCTCGCGGCCGCCAGCCAGCCCCTCGCCGCTCCAGGCAGAAGGGTGGCTGGTAATTGATCGTTTGGGGGAGGGGGCGCCGAGAAGCGCGAGAACCGGCGGAGGGTTGGAAAGACCAGAGAGTGGGGACCGTTTTCTCACTTGAAAAGGAGCCCCTAGCCTCCGCCACGGAGATGGCCTTCAAGTGGTTTCAGAAATGTTGGTGACCTCGCCATCGCTCCGCCGGACCTGAGGCTGCGGGAGAACTCCAGGCGCTGCCCCGAGGGCCGCTCGAGCCCCGCGCCTGTGCGCGCGGTCACCCCAGCCCGCGGCCGGGGACTGGAGGTCCGGCCTCCTCGCCCCCCCATCCCCACCCCCCTCACAGCGCCCCACATCCCCGCGTCCTCGCGCCCCCAAGTCGCACTAAGTACCGAGCCCTTGGTGGGTGTCCTGGACTTCGTGGGAGAAAAGGAGAGAACGTGGGGACGGGGTGGGGAGCGACACAGGGGAGGGCTAGTGCTGGGGAGGGCATGCCCACGTGGATGTCAGGGTGGTGGGGGACGGGGCTGGAGGTGCAGGTGAGTGCGTGGGGGGGTGCAGGGGCGAAGGGGACGTGGGTGGCCACTGAGCGGGGAGGGGAAGCGGAGGGCGAGGGGTGGGGGAGGCAGGAATGGGAGGAGCGAGTTGGGGGAAGCAAGGGCGTGTTGATGAGGGAGGACACGCGCATCGGGATCTAGCTTTTTCCTCGGGACCCGAGGACTTGAAGGTTTACCCTTTAGGTTCGAAATGTTTTTCCCATCTTACTTCTCAATTCTGTAAAATGTTCCAAGGGGAATGTTTCGCAAGCCCAGGGCTTCGTGAATCGGCAGGATGGCTGGTATGCGCGCGAAGAGTCGCGGTCGCCTCTGACGGTCTGAGGCTCCGAGCCAGCACAGCAAGGCTTGTTAAAAGTCCGGGTAATTTCTGGAACTCTTCCCACGGGAAGTTTTCCGGGGCTGCCTTCCGATCAGCGGCCCCAGGTTGATTATTTGGTGGTCCTTTTTTTGTTTGAAAACAAAAAACACATACATTGTATCCAAATAACAAAAGTTGCTCTCCCTCCCCACCCCCTTTCCTCATTAGGCAGGGAAGAGGAAACTGAAAATAGAATTAGATTTTTATGTCGATTTTTCTTATTTTTAACCCTTATTAACTACGTCCATCTGGTTAATAAATATCAGCAAATGTTGAAATTGTATTCTTTGTAAATACTCGGGATTTGGAGTGACAATACGTTTAATAGAATTATATTTTTGTAATGGTTTTTTTATTTTAAACTCTTATTAACTACATCCATCTGGTTAATAAATATCAGAGCACACGTTGAAATGTACTCTCTATATACTTGGGATTTGAAGTGTTGATACATTTTATTTAAAAATTCATACAATTTTACATCAAAATAACAATAATTTTTAGACTCGAATTTTCCTGCAGTTAACAGCATTTTCCAGCTCCATTTTGGCCCTCTTAAAGAGGGATGAAATGCAGACTTAACAATAATTTATTGCTATGTAGCAGCTAAAATGCTTTGAAATAAAAAAAAAAAGAAAGAAAGAAACCGTTTAAACTGTGGGATTTGTGATTGAACGGAGTATATATTTTTTTGTAACCTGAAAGTGTGTGTTACAGGGTGGGAATTTGTAAATATCTCTTTCTCGGGTGCAAGGAGGAGAATTTTCCCCAAAAACTTTAACCTACTCAGTCTCTCTCTTTTGCCTTTTCAAGGAAAAGGTTCTGGATTGGGACTATAGATTTAGGCCTGGAGAAATGACAGACTGTGGTATGACTCAGTAAACCTGGCTGATGCTAATAGGAGTAATTCATTTCCCTCTAGCCTTGCCCAATGGGTTGGGCTTTTTATCTTCATCGCATTTTAGTTTTAGTGTTTAAAATTTTTGTTTTTCAGTGATGCCAATCACATCTCAGGGCTCAGTGGAATGTTAGTTGAGTATTGAGTAAATTGATGGTGGTAGTTATAATCTAGGTTTTGCTTTACGTTTTCATCAGTTTGCCGCTGGACAAAATCTCTAAGACAGTACTACTCTGAAGACAAGAGATTTGAATGCAGAAAGAAGAATTTGTTTGTGCCTTGAGGTTAGATAATGACAAAGGTAAGGAGGGAGTTTTAAAGAAATATGTGAAATTACCTTCCTCCAAAATTGACTGACTTTGTTGGTTCTTTTGGGTGTCAAAAACTCTTTGATGACCAAAAAAGTCATTTAAAATTAGCTTTTTTCTCTCCAAACCCTCTAGAAACCTGAGTTTGGAGTCTATCCCCTTCCCCCAAGCTTTCCCACAGTGTTCCATCCACTATCATGGATTCCACAAATACCGAACTGCTTTTGGTGTGTATTTTAGAAAGTTCCTACTAGGCCCTGGTTGAAGCTGGAAACAGAAAAGTGATGTGGGGGGTTTGCAGACACATAACCATTTGGCAAGTCAGACATTTGACTGTCGATTTTCTCTCTGGAATGTGTTCTGATTGAAAATGACCTAGAGGAAATGAAAGTTGAGTTTTGGGAGGGAGACTTGGTGCTGCGTCCACTACATTCTTCAGCAGCTACAGAGCTTTAGGAAAGTCCAGAGATCTGTGCCTGTGAAGAAGGAACCTTTGGGTACAGTCTCATGAGAAATCAACCCCAGTAAGCCAGAGAGTGACTCACCAGATGAGAGTTGTCTTTTTCCACTGAAATTCATTTGCAGGCTGAGACTTATGGCTTTGCATCCATCTTAGTGCAGCAGAGTCAGTCAGGAACCTGTAGGGAGGGGGCAAGGGCCACCAGCCCTGGAGAGACCTTTGCTTTATTTTCAGGCATATGACTCTCATTTAGGTGCCAGCTAATTCTACATTGCTCTTATTTGATCTTGCTTTTGGGGGTTTGGTTTCAACCAAGTCAGAGTGGCCCGGCATAATAACCACCTGTTAAAGGAATAAAAGCTGTATTTGCCCCTATCAGGCTTAACAAGAAGATGATTCAGATCAAAAGTAGGGAGGCAATGTAACACAGCAGGTACACGTTTAGCTTCTAGGGTTAAACTCTGACCCTTTCCCTTACTTTCTCTATAACTTTGGGAGAGTCATTTAACCTCGCTGGGCCTCAGTTTTCTCACCTGAAAAATGGGAATTATGCAACCTTAAAGGGTCATTGTGAAGGACTGAATGAGATACACAGATAATGCTTAGAAGAGGTCCTCACATATCCTAGTTTCTCAGTACATAATGACTATTATTTCAAACACAATCTGATGGTATAATCTTCATTGTTAGAAGCTCTGATATAGCCAAACACAGTCATTCACTATGAGCATTGAGGTAGGATCCTTCCACACGCTGTCATGCCTTATGGCAATGTGGGAAGAGGGAGGGAGCAAGGCCTGAAAGCCCTTTTCTGTGATGGCCAGCTGCCTCGCCTTCCTGCATTATTGTCCATCCACCAGGATTAGCCCTGGTGTCCCTCTGACCTCTTTCTCCCTCAGTTTTATTTAGAAGAAATGTAATATTACAGTTAGAGAAACTGAATCTCTGAGTCAGGAAGGGACTTGACTGGGATCAGATACCAAGGCAGTGGCCCAGGCTAGAGAATCCAAAACTCATGATATTCTCTTATTCTGGAATTTCATTGTATCAGGTATTATTTGAAATAAATGGGCCATTAGAATTTGTATGTGTTAGAGATTTAGGATGTATATAATGAGATTGGCTGTAATGGTATTTGACTAGTCTTAGAATTCGAACTCCCAGAGTTTCTAGTATGTTCCTTAGATTTTAAGTTACACAGACACTTTTACCCTCTTGCTTATGTGAGACAAATCTGTGAACCTTCCCCCATCTGTGTGTGTCACAGTCCCACAGCATGATGGATTGTCTCTGCTTGGGGGAGGCTTAGAACAGGGTTTCAAGGGGCCTTGTAGGTCAGGAGAGAAATACAGCAGCAGGACTGAGGTGAGGGGGGGGGCTACTGGGGAGGGATTAGCAAGGGAAAGGGAGAGCAGGGTTGGGCGGGGATTGGCCTCTTACATAGTGTCTGTGTGCATTCTCCTAGGAGTAAAAGAGGGCTGTCCATTACCCTGAGCGCACAAATAAACTCAGTGTTTTTCTCTTTGTAGAAAGAAAGCCCCATGGGGCTTGAGCACACCAGAGAATGACTCTGTGTGTCAGTGGGAAAGGTGGGGAGGAGGAGGATGGGAGGTGGAAAGATTGACTTCTGCCTGTGGACCTTGGATTTAGGTCTGTTATTTAAATACAGTAATTCATTTGAAAAGTCTTGTGTCCATATGTTGGTGGCCAATCCTCTGATACCTCAACCCCCATCACTTCCCTCTTTGCTCCTTCCAGGGAAGAGGTTCAGGGACAGCTGGGGGCAAAATAGTGGAGGACCCACTTCTCCTCCCTCCCCATCCTCAGTCCTTTCCACAGACTCAAAGTCATGGGGAGGCAGGAAGGGAAATTCTGAGTATTCTTAATTTTCAGTTTTTTAAAGAAAGGGGGAAAAGCTGGGACTTGGGCCCAAAGGCCAAAATCATGGTTAAGAAAGAGTGCTAGAAAAGGAAAGAGAGGGGTCTGAGAAGTAGAGAGAGAGGAAAGGCAGTAGCACATGCTAGGGTAAGGAATCGGCAGGACTGTAGTTAGGGCCTAGGCTTCAGCTTCCTTCCTGAGCAGTAAAGTTAAAAAAAAAATACTAAAAAAAAAAACCTTAGAACAACAAAAGTCTGGACGCATGGGCTTCCTTCCTGACAGGCCAACCTGGTGGGGCTTCATTCAGACCGGGCAGCAGTCAAGGCTGATTTACGGGTAAGAGAACCCAGACGTGTGGGCTTAACCCTTTCCTAACTGCAGATGCTTTGTGAAAATCCTGCCTCCATCTTCCCGTCATGTGTGGATGGGTTTTTATTGTCAATTTCTTTTTTGCTAAAGAGAGTATCAGCTGCTGAAGTGCCTAGTACCTTCTTCATGCCAGAGTTGAAAAAACTGAGTCCATGGGGAGTTAAGGGACTTGGAAGAGACCTTATCATCAAGTGTGACAGAGCTGGCGTGGTGCCTTATGGCCAGTGTGATTCTCAGGCTCTTCGTAACATTATCTTGACTTTTGTGTGTTGCATTCATCTTTGGTGATGGGAGGTGCCTCCCAGAGTGTGTACTGGGATGATCCCCTAAGACTCAGTTCTACCTCTGTAAGATGCTGGTCCTGAAGAAGGAGTAGTGCTGTTCATCTTAGGTGTTTACCAGTAGGATTGAATACAAAACTATGGCAGAATACATGAGATACAATTCAGCTGCTATCATTGGTAGAGAGTATGAGATACTTATTAATTCATTTAATCATTTGACCAGTTTTTTAAATTCAATTTTATTGAGATATATTCACATACCTTCCAGTCATACAAAGCATACATTCAGTTCACAGTACCATTATATAATTGTGTGTTCATCACCAAAATTAATTTTTGAACATTTTCATTACCACAGACACAAAAATAATAAGAATTAAAGTGAAAAAGAACAATTAAAGCAAAAAAGAACACTTGGATGCCTTTTTTTTTTTGCCCCCATTTTTCTACCCATCCATCCATACACTGGACAAAGAGGAGTGTGGTCCATATGGCTTTCCCAATCACATTGTCACCCCTCATAAGCTACATTTTTATATAATCATCTTCAAGATTCAGGGGTTCTGGGTTGTAGTTTGATCGTTTCCGGTATTTACTGCTAGCTATTCCAATTCATTAGAACCTAAAAAGGGTTGTCTATATTGTGCATAAGAGTGCCCACCAGAGTGAACTCT
>PVKY010006184.1:0-16314 GCA_004027775.1 Bradypus variegatus
CAGCCCCACATGCCCCTGCTGTCCATCTACGCGCTGGCCCTGGAGCAGGACCTTGAGTTCGGCCACGGCATGGTGCAGGCGGCCAGCACGCTGCAGAACCAGACCTTCCTGCAGGTGGGCGTGGCCGCGGGCCGGAGGCGGGGCGGGGCGGGGGCGGGGCCGGGCCCTAATGCCCGCCTCCCCGCAGCCCCTGACCCTGCGGCGATTGGAGCACGAGAAGCGCAGGAAGGAGATCAAGGAGTCCTGGCACCGCGCCCAGAGGAAGCTGGTACCTTGGGGCGGGGCGGGGCGGGCTGGAGGGCGTTCCCGTAGGGTCCCCGGGCCCGTGTGCCCCATGTGGGCACTGGTCCCTGCGCCACCGCGGGGAGCTCCCTGTCGCGCAGGCCCCCGGTGCTGGCCCCAGGCAGTTCAGAAATGGGGAGAAGAGTGAGGCTGCCGCCTGGGGTCTACTAGGCACTGCGAGCCCCCTGCTGAGTCCCTTTCCTGGCCTCTGCCAGGTCGCAGCTCCATTAGGAGGGTCTGCAGTGAGCAGCCTGTCCCCACTGCAGGTGTCCTGTGGCTCCCTGGCCGTCGGCGGCCTGTGCCCACCCAGTGGCTGGTACTGGGCCCTGTGCTCCTGGGCATTCACAGCCCCCTGGGTGGATGTGCCGCCTCCCCGACAGTGAGGCTGCCTCCTGCGTTGTGTCAGCTGCCGGGTGCAGCATGTGCTGGGGCCAGGTTGACCACTTTTGTGTTCAGGGACGTCTAGGTTTGGCTGAGCCGTGGCCTTGACAAGTGTTTTCCCATCTCCTATCAATGCTTGAAGGGAATGTCTGAGCAAGGGGCGTGAGTGTGCGAGCGACCCACACACGGGTCCTGCCACAGCCGCTGTAAACTCGGTGTTCTTATCCATTGCCCACTCTGGATTGGACAGTCTGTTCCTTGTTGATTTGCTGGAACTCTTTACATATTAGGGAACTAAGTCCTTGGTGATGGGAGTCACAGATTTTTCCCCTCTGCCTGGTTTATTGTTTAACTTTGGGTTTTACCTGTGGCCTTTTTTTGCCAGGTAGAAAACTGTGGCTGTTAGTAGTAGTCTTTTCTTTCTTTCTACTTTTTTTTTTTTTTACATTTTTTTATTAGAACATTTGTAAGTTTACAGAAAAGTCATACAGAATATCTAGATTTCCATATTCTCTCTCACACACACAGCGTTTTAGTTTACATTAGCATGGTGCCCTTTTTACAGTTAATGAATCAGTATTATTATAACTGTTATTAGGTGTACTTCAGAGTGTGCATCAGGGTTCGCTCTTCATGTTGTCCAGCTCTGTTTTAAAATGTCTATTCTGATAACATATATACAACATAATTCTTTTTTATTTTAACCACTCTCAAGCGGTGTTAATTACCTTCACAATGTTGTGCCCCTGTCACCTGCATCCACTATGAAAACTTCATCTTCACCCAAACTGAAGCCCTGCACCAGGCCCCACGCCCACCCCGGTGCCCTGTACTCTAAGTTCTGAGTCTATGGATTTGCATATTGTAATCATTTCATATCAGTAAGATCATTCAGTATTTGTCCTTTTGTATCTGGCTTACTTAACTCAACACGACATCTTCAGGATTTTCCATATTGTCGCATGTACCAGACTTGATTCCTTTTTATGGCTGAATGATACTCCTTCCGTGTGTGGATGGACCCCATTGTGTTTCTCCATCACCTGTCGATGGACACGGGGTCGTTTCCACCAGTTGGCCATTGTGAATGACTTCTGTGGTGAACGTCGCTGTGCAAATGTCTGTCTGAGTCCCTGCTTCCAGTTCTTTTGGGCCTCTACCTAGGAATGGACTTGCCAGGTTATATGGTAATTCTGTTTCACTTTCTGAGGAACCACCAAACTCTTTTCCACAGGGGCTGCACCATTTTACGTTCCCACCCACGATATGCACTGGTTCCTCTTTCTCCACATCGTGGCCAGCCCTTATTTTCGTTTTGTAAACAATAGCCATCCTAGTGGGTGTGAAGTCATGTCTCGTGGTGGTTTTGATTTGCATTTCCCTGACAGCTAATAAGGTTGAGCATTTTTTCATGTTTTTTCTGGTCATTTCTTTATCTTCTTTGGAGAAATGTCTATTCAGGTCCTTTGCCCACTTTTTCTTGTTGGGTTGTAGGTACTCTTTACATATTCTGGATGTTAAACCTTTATCAGGGTAAATACTTTCTCCCGTTCTGTTGGTTATCTTTTTACTTTCTTGATAATGTCCTGTGTTTTTTTTTTTAATTTTATTTTGAAATAAATTCAAAGTTACAGGAACAGTTGCAAAAACAATACAACCCCCATACACAGCATACCCTGACCCCCCCTCCCCCAATACTCTGATCCATCAACTTTAAACTGCTGTCACACTGCCGACAATGTCCTTTTATGCACAAAAATTTTTAATTTTAATGAGGTTCCATTTATCTATTTTTTCTTTGTTGCTTGTGCTTTGGATGTAAAGTCTAAGAAATCATTGCCTAAATACAAGGTTCTGGAGATGCTTCCCTGTTTTCTATTAGAAATTTTATAATTTTGGTTCTCATATTTAGGTCACTGGTCCTTTTTGAGTTACATTTGTAGATGGCGAAAGGCAGGGTCCATATTTGCTCTTTTGCACGTGGATTTCCAACTGTCCCAGCACCATTTGTTGGAGAGATGATTTTCTCCCCATTGAATGGACTCAGCCCCCTTGTTGAAAATCCACTGGCCACATTAGTGGGGATTCAGCTCTGGACTCTGAGTTCTATTCTGCTGGTCCGTATGTCTGGCCTCATGCCGAGACCACACTGTTTTAATTACTGTAGTTTTGTAGAAAGTTTGGAAATCAGCAAGTATGAATCAAGTGGGTTTGACTTTTGGATGATTGGCTTTCTCGTTTCTGTGAAACAGGCTATTGGAATGTTGATCGAGATTGCATTAAATCGATAAATTGCTTTGGGTGGAATTGACACTTGAACAACATAAGTCTTTAATCTATGAACACAGTATGTCCTTCCATTTAGTTCAGTCGTCTTTAATTTCTTTTGGCAATGTTTTGTTGTTTTCCAAGTAGTTCTCATCCTTGTTCAATTTACTTCTAGTTACTTATTCTTTTAGATGTTCTTATAAATGGAACATCTTTCTGTAGTTCTTTTTCAGATTATTTATATTACTGTGTGGAAACACTACTCATTTGGGGGTGTTGATCTGGTACCCCACCACTGTGCTGAACTCATTCATTAGTTCCAGTAGCTTCGTTGGAGGTTTTTCAGGATTTTCTATATCTAAGATAATGTCCTGTGCAAAAGGGAAGGATTCACTTCTTCCTTTCCAATTTGGATGCGTTTTATTTCTTTTCCTTGTCTAATTGCTCTGTGTTGAATAACGGTGGTGATGGTGGGCATCCCTGTCTCGTTTCTCATCTTTAGAGGGGGAGCCATCGGTCTCTCATCATTGCGTACAGCGTGAGCTGTGGGTTTTTTGCATATGCCCTTTATCATGGTAGCAGTTTCCCTCCTATTCCTCATTTACTGAGTGTTTTTATCAAGAAGAGCAGCTGGTTTCTGTCAAACGCCTCCTGTGTGTCAGTTGAGAGGAGCGGGTGTTGTTCCCCCCATCCTGCGGCAGGGAACTCGGCTGGCCTCGGCCACCTGGGCGGTAACATGGGTGCCAGATGCCCGCCCGGCCCTGCCCCCAGCCCCCAGTGCCGCAGCCTCCGCTCCCTTCTGTCCTGGGTTCTTGCCTGCGGGGTCAGGGGGAGGCGAGCCAGGCCTCTGGCAGGTGGGGGGAGCCGGCGAGCCCGCGGGCAGGACCCCGTCCTCCTGTCCCCCAGCAAGACGCGGAGGCGAACCTGCGCAAGGCCAAGCAGGCCTACACACAGCGCTGCGAGGACTACGACAAGGCGCGCTTCCTGGCGGCCAAGGCTGAGGAGGAGCAGGCGGGCGCGGGGCCCGGGGCCGGCGGGGCGGCCTCCAAGGCGCTGGACAAGCGGCGGCGGCTGGAGGAGGAGGCCAAGAACAAGGTGAGGGTGCGGGGCGGACGCTGCCCCCACCTCCCACCTGCCGGGCCCGGCCCTGGGGGGTCTCGGCGCCAGCCTGAGGCCCCCCCGCACCCCCCAGGCGGAGGAGGCCATGGCCACTTACCGCACCTGCGTGGCGGATGCCAAGACGCAGAAGCAGGAGCTGGAGGACACCAAGGTGACGGCGCTGCGGCAGATCCAGGAGGTCGTCCGGCAGAGTGACCAGACGGTGAAGTCGGTGCGTGGGGCCGGGGGCGGCGGGGCGGGCGGCGGGGCGGGCTCCGCCCCCTGAGCCCCCTAAGGCCGCGTCCCCCGCAGGCCACCATCTCCTACTACCAGCTGATGCACGTGCAGACGGCGCCGCTGCCCGTGCACTTCCAGATGCTGTGCGAGAGCAGCAAGCTCTACGACCCCGGCCAGCAGTACGCCTCGCACGTGCGCCAGCTGCAGCGCGGCGACGAGCCGGACGTGCGCTACGACTTCGAGCCCCACGTGCCCACGGGCGCCTGGTGCGTGCCTGCCTGGGGTGGGGCGGGGGGTTGGGGAGGCCAACGGGGCCCCTCCCCAAGGCTCGGACCCAGGGAGACCCCCCCACGACCCCCTCACACCCCATCCACCGTGTTTCCCCCCAGGTCCCCGGTCCTGCGCACCCGGAAGGGCAGCTTCAACGTGGGCGATGGGGTGGGGGCCGAGGCTGCTGAGAGCCCCCCGGAGGCAGGGGGGCCTGGCAATGGGATGCTGGCCAAGGAGCGGCGGGGTGCGTGCTGGGTCGGGGGAGGGGCGGGCAGGGCACCCCCCACACTGCCCCAGGCCCTGTGAGAGCCCCTCACGGAGCCCCTCGCTCCCCAGGGCGCGGCCACCAGGTGCACAAGTCCTGGCCTATTGCCATGGTGGACTCAGACCTCAGCCTGGAGCCCAGCCCCGGCGCAGGTGGGGGGCGTGCCCAGGGTGCGGGCATGTCCGGGGAAGGGGGTGTGCCGGGGGTGGGGAGCACGTTTAGGGGGTCGTGGCTGCCTGGCTGTCCCGCGGCCCCACGGCCTGTCCCTCCTGCTGGGGTGCCTGATGCCCGTCTCTGCCCAGGGGCCTTCCAGATGGCGCGGACGGCGTCCAGTGGCACCGTGTCGTCCAGTGAGGAGCTGGCGGAGGAGGCCGTGGCAGAGACATCGGCCTTCGTGCAGGGTGAGGGGCCGCCTGGGGCGAGGGGTGGGTCGGGGTGGGCTCTGGTGCTGACTGACCGTGACTGCCCACCTGCTGCAGCCGACCTGGACGGCATGGCCCCCGAGCTCCGCGTGGCCGTGCCCAGCGGGCCGTTCCGCCACGTGGGGCTGTCCAAGGCCGCCCGGACCCACCGGCTGCGCAAGCTCCGCACGCCCGCCAAGTGCCGCGAATGCAGCAGCTACGTGTACTTCCAGGGTGCCGAGTGCGAGGAGGTGGGCGAGGGGGCTCCCGGGGCGGGCAGGGCCGGCTCTCGAGGGGCTGCTGCTGCAGGCAATCTGGGGGGACGCAGGGGCTGGGCTCACCCCTGCCGCCTGTGCTGCCCCAGTGCTGCCTCGCCTGCCACAAGAAGTGCCTGGAGACGCTGGCCATCCAGTGCGGCCACAAGAAGCTGCAGGGCCGGCTGCAGCTCTTCGGCCAGGACTTCGGGCAGGCGGCCCGCGGCAGCCCCGACGGCGTGCCCCTGGTGGTCAGGAAGTGCATCTCTGAGGTCGAGCGGCGGGCGCTGCACACCAAGGTGACAGCCAGCGGAGGGGGCTGCGTCCCGGGGCAGGGCCGGGGGGCCGGGCCGGAGCTGACTGTGCTCTTCCACCTCTCCCACCTCCCCCAGGGAATCTACAGGGTCAATGGGGTGAAGACGCGGGTGGAGAAGCTCTGCCAGGCCTTTGAGAGTGGCCAGGAGCTGGTGGAGCTGTCCCAGGCCTCGCCCCATGACATCAGCAACGTCCTCAAGCTCTACCTGCGCCAGGTGAGGTACACCCCAGAGGGGCAGGGCGGGCACCCGTGACACCCTTAACCCCTGTTGGCCTCCGCTGACCCTTCCTGCTCCTGCACCCCTCCTGACCCCTCTGCCCTTCCTAACCCCCGACACCCCTGCCCCCCAGCTCCCGGAACCCCTCATCTCCTTCCGCTTCTACCCTGAGCTCATGGGGCTGGCCAAGGAGAGCCTCAAGGCCGAGGCTGAGGCCAAGGCAGCGTCCCGGGGCCGGCCAGCCGGGGCCGAGAGTGAGGTGGTGCCCACGGGCATGGTGGGCCGGCTGCGGGAGCTCCTGCGCGACCTGCCGCCCGAGAACCGGGCCACGCTGCAGTTCCTGCTGCGGCACCTGCGCAGGTGAGGGCCAGGGGCAGAGGTGGGGCGGGGGCGGCGGGGACCCCCACACCTGCCCACACCTGCCTGCCCCCACACGCAGGGTCGCACAGGGGGAGCAGGACAACAAGATGTCGCCGGGGAACCTGGGCATTGTGTTCGGGCCCACGCTGCTGCGGCCGCGGCCCACGGAGGCCACCATCTCACTCTCGTCGCTGGTGGACTACCCCCACCAGGCCCGCGTCATTGAGACCCTCATCAGCCACTATGGCCTGGTCTTCGGGGAGGAGCCTGAGGAGACGGCTGGCGGCCAGGTGCGGTCACCCCTGCGGGGCCAGGCCCCGGCTTGACTCTCAAGGCCAATGTCCTTGTTTCATTTCTTGACTTGCCTGCCGGGCGCCTCTGCTTTGGGGCTGGCAGGTTCCCAGTCTCCCGCTCCCCGAGTTGTCCTAGCAGGGCCTGGAGGTGGGACCCTGGAGCTCTGTGGCGAGGTGGGTGAGGGCTGGGCCTCCTCCGTCCACTTCTCGGCAGAGGTCCCTGAGTGGGTCATGACCCCCAGGACTGGCCAGCTTCCCACACTGGCACGTGTGGCTCCCGGCCCCCAGCAGCAGGCGCCCGTCGGGGCTGGGCTCGAGGCTGAAAGCTCCCCCTCCCCCTCTTATGAGGGGTTCAGGTCATGCCACCCCGTGTGACCTCATCTCAGCCTGGCACATCCACTAACACCCTGTCTCCAAATGCGGTCCTGGTCCCGGAGAGCAGGACCTAAGAGGGAGGTGGGGGCGGGCCGGACTCCTGCCCTCGCCCCACCCTGACCCTGTCCCCTGTCCCCTCACAGGAGGGGCCCGGCACCCAGCGGGTGGAGGTGGTGGTCCAGGTGCCGTACCTGGAGAGTGAGGGGGCCACGTGCACCCCACAGGAGGAGGCTGAGGAGGATGGGCCCCAAGGTGAGTCTGACGGATCCATGTCCGAGAAAGCCCAGAGGCCCCTTCGTGGTGTCCCCCGAGCCGAGTCTGCCTGCAGCGGGGAGGGGGCTCGCGGGGCGTCCCTCAGGGTCATAGAGCGTCCCTCTCCGCTTCCCCAGAGTCGCAGCTCCCGTCCAACGACTCTGACTCGGAACTGGAGGAGGCCTCGGAGCTGCTGTCGCCTGAAGGCACCAGCCCCCTGCACCGCCTCAGCTTCCTGGAGAAGCAGGCCAGCGAGGGCAGCCTGGAGGAGGAGGCCCCAGCCGAGCCACTAGCCGGCCTCGACGCCAACCCGTCCAGCAGCTCCCCAGGGCTCCCTGGCCGGGAGAGGCGGCTTGAGACCGTCTGACCGGGTGCCACGGGCATCCACCCTCTGACTGTCCTCGGGCCAGGCCTGGCCATGCTTGTCACCAGGGGCTCACAGGCTCCAGGGACCCCCCCCCCGCTTGCAGCCTGCGGTGAGGGCGACGCTGCCCCCGCCTGGTCTGGCCGAGCTGCAGGAGCTCTGCCCCCCGCCAAGCGTCCCACCTTCCCTTCCCCAAGCCTCTGGGCCCCGCAGGCTCCAGCGCAGCTTCAGGGCCCCCTCCCCTTTCCGGAAATCTGGGTGTGCACACCTGGATGCAGGTACCTGGCGAGGGCTCCCGCCAGCCACACTGTAACTCTCTGACATGCACGTTTATCTTGCTTGGAATAAAGTTTTTCATCCGAGTCCGTCTTCTCTGGCAGCCTCTGGATAGGGTGGGGCCAGGCAGGGGGCACCCACAGCACCGTGCCTCAGTTTCCCTCCCAGTGCAGGTTTTGAGAAGCTGAAATGCTACAGCATGGGGCCCACACGGGGTGCATGAGCCCAGATGGCCCTCAAGGCAGGCTGGGCACACTCTCAGAGGTCACGTAACTGTTTCCTCTGAACGTGTGGCTCAGCCCTGTCCGGTAGAACTTTCTGGATGATGAAGAGGTCCACCTGCGCTGTGCAATATGGTAGCCCCAAGCACCGGGGATGTGTCCAGTGAGGCTGAGAACTGTACAAAATAAACAGGCTGCAAAGGACACTGTCAAATGACAGCCCCAAGAGGGGAGAAAAGCTTGCAAATCACATATCCAACAAGGGACTAGAATATATAAAGAATTTCTACAAATCAACAATTAAAGTACAAATACCCCAATTAAAAAACGGCAAACAGCCTGAATAGCTGTTTTAGACATTTCACAGTCAATAGGCACACGGAAAGACACTTCCACGTCACCTGCCACCCAGGCCACCGGGGCTGCCAGCTCACGCCCGCTGGCTGTTCACAACCAACGAAACAGATGACAACTGTCGGCCACAACGCAGGAAGCCGGGACCTCACCGGCTGCTGTCAGGCCGTGACGTGGCCCCACTGTGTTGGAAGACAGCCTGGCAGTTCTTCTGATGGTTAACCCTGAGTTACCAGATGACTCAATGGTTCCACCCAAGACACACACCCAGGAGAAGCAAAAACTTCTGTCCACACGGAAATGTGTAGCCAGTGTTCACAGCAGCCAGACACGGAAACAGCCCAGAGCCCAACAACCCGATAAACAGGTAAACAAAATGTGGCATGTCATCACCACGGGAACAAGTACTGACACGTGCTACGGCACGAGTGCACCCCAAAAATACAATGCTAAGTCAAAGCAGCCAGGCACAAGGGTCTCGTCCTGCAGGATCCCATTTAAACAAAATGTGAGGCCCAAAATTTTTTACTTGATTTTGTTTTAATAATGTAAATGGAAACAGCCTCATGAGCTAGAATCCACCATGGTGGGTGGCACGGCATGGATGCACCCCAATCCCTGCTCCGGAGGGAGCCAAGAATGGTCCAGAATTCACTTTTCCACACCAGCAGCAGGGAAAGAAGCCACTCGCCATCCCAGCGAACGCCAGCTCAGATAAGGTGTGGCCCGTCTGGGAGCCCAAGATGCCACCTGTTGACAGGGGAGGGAGGCCCTGCCCTCATCCACACAGATGCTTAAAGAAGGAACAGCCACAAGGGAGTTGGGCAAACCGGGGCCACATGCCCAATTCTGTACATCAAGTTCTTTGGCTCACGGCCACGCTTCTTCTATGGGGCATTGGGGGGTGCAACAGTTGAGTAATTACGGGAGTAATTAGGGCCCGCAAAGCAAAAAATGTTTACTCTCTGGTATTTTATGGAAAAAAATCATTTCACATTTGCAAAAGATCAGAAGAAGCTGTGTGGCAGCTCCTGTTTATCAGTGCAAGTCAAACAGCAGAGATCACAAGAGACCCAGTTCTCAGTTGCAACAGAACCTCTCCAGAACCTGGGCTGGGCCTTACGGGATCCTTGACACCCTTATCCACGAGACAAGTAAGTGGTTCACACACAACTCACGAGTTGACACGGCTTCCAAGGGTGGGGCGGCTTCAGGCGAGGCTTGATCCAGGCTCACAGGCGGTGGTGGTCACTACGTGTGTGTGCAAATGCCAGGACCCCCAGGAGGGCGCACTGCTCTTCCAGAAGCCCCCCAGCCTCACAGAGTCACCTGTCTTGCTTGCGCGACCGCCATCCTTGAGCTGATCTTGGGGCTGGGCAGTGCGTGGCAGTTCAGGCAAAACCTTTGTGAGCCGGGGTTTGGTGGTGGCATTTTAGATACGACACCAAAAGCAGAAGCCAAATGCTGGCTCGCAGCCTCGCTTGCTGGCCGACCTGCGGGCAGGTGGCTACCTTGGGTCGGGACGCAGCGACAGGAAATTCAGTTGTCACATCTGTCTCCAGGAGAGAGACCCTAACAGACACGGACAACGGATGAAATCGGGAGAGAGATCAACAGGCTACCATGAGGCCCACATGGAGTTACAGGTTAGAAAAAATCCTTCAGGAAGAAGAAAGTTCCTAAGCAACATGGATTCAGAAGCCCAAGGAAAGAGGTCACGGATCCTAACATCGTCCAAACAAGAGACCCCACGAACGAGTGTGAAATGAAGCATTACCTGTGTGGCCGCCGTGCAGCTTCTGCCGACACAGCCGCCACTTTTCCTGTCAGAAGCTCCTCTTGCGGCACCAGCCACGCGGAATCCAAACCTGGACCAACGCTGCAGTGGAGGAGGGGTGGGCGCCGAAACTTGTGTCATGGGATCCTTCCCCCATCGACGCAGAAGATAGCTCCACGGGCCCTTGTGATCGTGTGTGCGGGATTTTACTTGCCTCGTACGCAAGCGTGTCAGCTCCCCGGAGTTTGTAATGCGTGACATGGCTCGGCACCTCTGGGGACGGCAGGAGCGATTTTCACTCCATTCGAAAGGGTTCAAACATGGCTTCTAGACCACAGCATCACGACAAATCCACACAAGTACCAGGCTCTCGGGCACTGAAATTGAAGCTGGGAGCCCGTGCTTTTGTAACGGGTGTGGCAATGTCCTTTTTGTGGCCCTCGAGGGCCCGGGGGAGCCTTTGCCCACGGCCATGTGTCACAGTGCTCTGTGGTTGATGGTTTTGCCTGTGGAGGGCTCCTGGGTGCTATGTGGGGATGCTCGTTTTTTCTCCATAATGCTGTAAAAACTCGCAAGCAGTCTAAGTTGGTTTCAGTCTTTCCCCAAGGTTTTCCAAAACATCTGGCTGGAACCGGACAGGAGACCAACAACCATTTCCGAGGTGCCCATCTGAATTACCACCGGCCCCTCACACCTTGGGGGAAAATCCACATGACGTGGGGGACGTTTTGAAGGTACGTCTTGCAGGAAAGAATTTGTCAGCGCCGTGCCGTTTAGCAGCCATGCAGGCTGAAGAGGCAGGCAGTGGCCTGGCTCCTAGTCGGCCACGTGCCCGTTGGCATCATAAGTCCAGGCAGGGTACACGGAACCATGGGCAGAGCTGTTTTCTTTACAGAAAACAGCAACAACAGAATAAAAGGTTTCAACAGGAAAATTCAAGTTTTCTTTCCTGTTTTTTTCCTAAATCATTACGTAAAGGCGAATGGTCCGATTAGTAGCTGTCTACTGACGGCCTCTGACAAGAGCCATCGTCAGGATGACTCTTTTTCCCGAAATACATTAACTTCCTGTACAGAAACTCGAGTGGCCTTGAGCAGCCAGAGAGGCTTTAGCCCGGGACTCCTTGGCTTTCTCTTGCTCTCCATTTCTTGCTTCTCCTACCTTGAGCAGAGGTAAAGGATAGTTTTCATTAAACTTGGGCACGTACATGTTAGAACACAGCAAAACAAAGAGGAAAAACAGCATATTAGGTGTAAGCTTCTCGTGATAGTTTATATTATTTTTGAAAAGCAGCAGCTATTGAGATGTTGTCCTGCCTGTTTCTATTAAGACCTGATGGAATCAAGCAGCTAATTAGAGATCCCATTTTGCTTTCTGAGTTTGAAACTTTCCGTTTCATTCTGAACGTGACCTTTAAACCCTTCCCAAATGCCCTTATATTGATATCATTTATTTTATTGCCAAAAGATGGGGGACTTTAATTTTGTTATAGGTGTTTGAACCTGTTATGAAGTTTCATATTAACTGCATATGGGTCAAAAGCTAGTTAGCTGTTTCACTGAATTGGTGCCAAGAGGCTTGGGTGTTTTTCTTTTTTCTTCTCTATTAGGTTGTCATATTTGTTCAGTATCCTATTCCCTTGGAGTCTTCCTTAAAACAAAAACACTTCCATCAAATATTATTTTGGAAGACTTAATAAGAGCCCATATTTCTTTCTTTTTTTTTTTCTTCTTCTTCAGGTTTCTGTTAGGGGGGCAAAAAAAATCAAGATAACTTCCACCTCACAGTGTTAGCTGTCTTTTTATGTTACTCTTGGAAATAAAGGCTTTCAGGATTTCAAGATGTGGGGAATACAAGTTTACAATTCTATCATTTAAATAATGAGAGTTTAGGGCATAGATTTATATGAAGAGTTATTTTAAAATTCAGGAGTTGGTAATAGCCAGATGGCATACTGACTCCTTACCCAACACTGATGAAAAGTTATTTGTCAAAAGAATCAGGTTTTAAAGTAGTTTTTCCAAAGAGGCAAAATGACTCATACAACAATTAGATAAATAATAAAATGTGAGAAACATCCTGGAGAAATGGTTTATCACTTTTAAAAAAATCCACCTCCATAAATATTATAGAGTTGAGATTATTTTCCACCATCTGACATGGCGTAAGAAATTAGATTTCTTATCACCAGTTTTTCATCATGCTAGATAACTGCATGTGAATACGTGCATAAACACACCAAATAAAAGCAGGGCTCAATAGACAATTTACTCAGATCATGGGCATGTGGTCCAAAAAGAGCCATTTACCTTTAAATGCAGTAACTTCTGACCGTACAGGGTTAGGAAACGTTATAGAGCGTTTGCCAGGGAGCCATGAAGCATCTAGCTCTGCAGCAGCTCTGACAATGCTGTACGGGAAGTGCCCGTTTATTTTTGAAGCCGAGATGCCGATTCAGAGATTTCTGAAAACAAAAATTTGACGCCAAATAAATGTGAGTAGCCCCTGTTGACCTGTTCAAGTCAGGACGTGACAGGGGTCGAGTGTTGGAAAAGAACGAGGAAGGTGCTGGGGCGCCCGGTGCCCCTTTGCACACGCGTGTGTCTGAGCACGTGCAGGCACGGCAGTTGAGCAAGACACGGCAGTGAGCTGGCCCGGTGGGTGCCCGGCCCCGGGGGGGCCACTCCTCCTCAGCCTGGGTTCTCTGGGCTTACTTTTTTGTATTTTTTATTGTTGGCCATCACTTAAAAAAAAAAATTCCTTGTAGACTAGTAACATATGAAACACAAAAATTCCCATTTTAGCCATTTTTTGTGTGTACATCTCAGTGGTTTATAATTACGATGTCGTGCTGCCATCACCACCGTCCGTGACTAAAGCTTTTTCATCAGCACAGAACTTCCTTTTTTCTTTACACACCATGCAGATTATAGAAACCTAAGCCCTAAAGCACTTCTGTGAAACAGGAGAAAATTCTCAGGTTTGGTTTCTGCTGTCTCAAATAAATAGCATTTAAAAACAATGACTAAACATTTTTACTGTTTTTAACTCCTGTTTTTTAAAAAAAAGCACAAGCAACAGAAGAAACAATCAATTCAACTTCATCCAAATTATAACCTTTGTGCACCAAAGGACATTATAGAGCAAGTGAAAAGACAAACTGCAGAGAAAATAACTGCGGGCTACATATCAGGGGAGGGCCTAATACCCAGTATATATGAAGAACTTCTACAACACAATAAGAGGATAAACAGCCCAACGGATACCTAGGCAAAGGGCTTGAACAGACATTTCTCCGAAGCAGATGGACAAATGCCAATGAACACAAGAAAAGATGGCCATCTTCACTGGCCATCAGGGAAACGCACATCAAAACCACAGCGAGAAGTGCCTCACACCCGCTAGGACAGCTGTTATTAAAAATTGGAAAATGGCAAGTGCTGGCAAAGGTGTGGGGAAGAGGTGGCCTCGAGCACTGTTGGCGGAACGTAAAATGGCGTTGCCACTGTGGAAGACTCCGGAAGTTAAACGAAGGATTGCACGTGACCTGGCAATCCCACCGCTAGGTACAGACCCAGAAGTAGTGAAAGCAGGGACGCAGACAGACATTGCACGCCGACGTTCATCGCAACAATATTCACAAGACTTTCGAAAAGGTGGAAGCCACCCAAGGGTCCATGGACAGATGATGGGGAAGCACAGTGTGCTCCATCCAGACAGCAGAACATTATTTGGCATAGAAAGGAATCCAGTTCTGATGCGTGCAACGACATGAAGAGTCTTGAAAAGGTGATGCTCTGTGCGAGAAGCTGGACACAGAAGACAGCAGTTGTATGATGTCGCTTCAAGGAGACGTCTAAGATTAGCAAATCTGCAGGGGCAGAAAACAGACCGCAGGGTACCAGGGGTTGGGGGAGGGGGCGTTTCTGCTTGAGGTTATAGAGAGTTTGCAAATTAAAGTGAACTTTAAAAATATAAATAAATGAATTCTGAAAGCAAAAGTTAACTAGAAAGCCAGCCCCTGTGGCCACAAGAACAGGGAGATGGATCAAGGGGCCAGAAACAAACCCATGGTGGTACCAGAACTCAGGCCCGTCAGAGTGGGAGGCTGGACATCGAGGCCAGGAAGGTGAAGGCCTTCATTAAAAGAGAAGAAAGATCACAAATCAGTACATAATTTCACACCTACAGAAACTAGAAAAGGAAACACAAAATAAACCCAAAGTTAGCAGAAGGAAAGAAATAGTATACATTGGAGCAGAGAGAAATGAAACAGAGAACAGAAAAACAACAGAGACCATCAACCAAACCACAAGTTTGTTTTTTGAAAAGATCGATAAAATCGACAAATCTTTAGCCAGATTCTCAGAGAAAGAGAGGAGACACAAATGACTAAACTGGGAATGAAAGTGGGGACATTGCTACTGACCTTACAGAAATAAAAAGGATTGTAAGAGGAGACTATGAGCAATTATAAATCTAGATGAAATGGACAAATTCTTAAACACATACAAATGATCTAATCTGATGTGAGAAAAAAAAAAATCTCAACAGACCTGTAAGAAGTAAAGAGATTGAGTCAGCAATCAAAACCTTCCAACAAAGAAACGTCCATGACTGAGGGCTTCACTGCAGAATTCACCAAACATTTAAGAAAACATAACACCAATCCTTCCCAAACTCTTCCACCAAAGAGAAGAGGAGGTTCACTTCCAAACTCATTCTGAGGCCAGCTTTACTCCGATGCCACAGGCAAATAAAGACAGCCCCAGAGAGGAAAATTAGAGACCAATATTCCTTATGAAAATGATGCAAAATCCTAAACAGTATACTGGCAAACTGACTCCAACAGGATATCAAAAGGATTATACACCATGAACAAGTGGGATTTACCCCAGGAATACAAGGCTGGTTCACCCTGAGGAAATCAGGGAATACCCCACATTAATGGAATGAAGGGGAAACTGCATGATCATCTCCACTGACACAGAAAAGGCACCTGACAAAATCCAACACCCTTTCATGATAAAAACAGTCAGAAAACTAGAAGTAGGAGGGAACTTCCTCAACATGGTAAAGGGCATTCATGAAAAACCCATAGCAAATATCGCACTCCACGGGGAAAGCTGACAGCCTCCCCCAAGATCAGGAACCAGACCAGGAGGCCGCCGTGGCCACTGCTACCCGACACTGTGCTGGAAGTTCTGCCCGAGCAGTCGGGCAAGAGAAAGAGCAGCAGGCACCCAGATTGGAAGGAACACGTCAGATCAACTCTACTCACAGATGACATGCTCCTCTATATAGAAAATCCCAGAGAATCCTCAAGAAGGCTAGTAGAACTAATAAATGCATTCAGCAAAGTTGCCGGATATGAGATAAACACACAGAAGTCAGTGGGGTGTCTACACCCCAGCAACGAACAACCTGAAAAGGAAACCAAGAAAACAACTCCATTTACAATAGCATCTGAAAGAATGAAGTACCTTGGAATGAATTTAACCAAGGAGGTCAAAAACTTGTACACCAAAAACTACAAAACTTTGCTGAAAGAAATTAAAGACCTAAATAAATGGAAAGATATCCCACACTCATGGACTGGAAGACTTAATACAGTTAAGATCTCAATACAGCCTAAAGCGATCTACAAATTCAAGACAATTCCTGTCAAAATTCCAGCACCCTTTTTTGCAGAAACGGAAAAGCCAATCCTCAAACTCATATGGAACATGGGGCCTGAAGAGCCAAATCCCTCTTGAAAAAGAACAGAGTTGGAGGACTTGCACTTCCTGATTTCAGAACTTACTACAAAGCCCCAGTAATCTAAACAGTGTGGCAATGGCATGAAGATAGACATAGAGACCAAAGAATCAAATTGAGAGCCCAGAAATCAACCCTCAAGGGGCCAAGTCCATTCATTTGGAAAAGAAGAATGTCCTTAACAAATGAGGCTGGGAACACTGGAAATCCACGTGCGAAAGAATGGATGTGGACCCGTACCTCCTACTATATAGAGAAATTAATTAAAAATGGACCAAAGACTACTTGTTAAATAG
>PVKY010006185.1:0-16301 GCA_004027775.1 Bradypus variegatus
TCTCCTCTCTTGAACAGACTTCTAGCTCTAGGCATTTAACGACAGCCTTGAAATAGGAAAGACCCCTGCCAGTGCCCTTGGTCCAATCCAGCTATTCCCTGTTAAGCCAGTTGGGTTCTCTTTCTCATGCTGGCAGCTGAGTCTTTTGCAACCATCTCAGAGGCCTTTGGTGGAAGACCTAATTCCAGCATTCAGGCATGGGCAAGTCATTTAACTATCAGCCTCAATTTCCTCATTTGTGAAATGTGACTTTTAACGGTCAACTCTCAGGGATGCTGAGAGGGTTACAATAGAAGGTGTGGGTGAAGGGCTTGGCCAGAGTGGACCCTCAGGTAGAGCCGTCATCCCCTTTGTTCCTGAAGGAGCCTCCATTTTTGCCATAAAAGTGGTCCTTTGTTAAAGTGAACCCCTCAAAATCCCCACTTCTTTATAAGCACAAACAGAATCCTCCAGAGGCCCTTGTGAAATTTATGTGCAGCATAAATAGCTCCTATTTTGGAAGGAGAGCTGGGTGGTAAGGAGGGCTGTGGGAATACCAGGAGGGCATCCTGCTCTCAGGGTTTCCAGAGGTCTGGGAGACTGGAATTTACTGGGGGAGGGGTGTCTGGGGTAGGAAAGACAGTCCTGGAAATTGTTAACATGGAAGATGATGCCCAGAGCCTGCAGTGGGGGTGGGGTAGGTCCAGTCTGCTGGAGAGACAGTTCCCTGTCCCAACTGCTATCCAGTTTATAGGCAGAACTAACTGAGGAAGGAAGGTTCCCTTGAGCCTTGAATTCTTCCCAACTTCTGGAATGGACTCTTTGAGACCCCCAAACTCCTCTGCAAAGACTGGGTCTGCCCATGACTTCTTCCCTCCTTCAAGACCTCTTCCTCAATGCTCTCCCCACTCGGTGGCTCTCCTTCCCTTTTTACCTCTGCCCCAAACAGTGCCACCAGCCCCTGTATCTTTCTCACATCTCCTCCCTGCTTTGCTCACATATTGTTTCCTGCAAAAAGTGAGCTGCCAAGCCCAGGTGGCCAGGTGGAGTCAGAGCCCTGTGTGGCTGGGCCAGCAGAGGAGAAGGGAGGGGTGCAGCATGTTGCCCACAGTCAGGCAACCTAATCTGGGGAAAAGCAGTGTAAATGGATGCACCATTTGTATTTTGGAAGCTGCTCTGGTCTGCTAAGGAGTGCATGAGGGGAAGATTCCAGAAGAATGACCCCAGGCTAATCTCCAACTATGAATAAACCTAAATCTCCCTACTTATTTTGTCATATAGACTTATACAGGTGTTGGTCATGTTGCCCCAGGTCCAGCTGACCAATGCCATCTGCACTCCCATGCTTGCATGTATGTGTACACACATATTCCTGCATATACACATGTGTACACAGGATGCACATGTATATGCCTCTCCCCATCTTTGATGGCATGTGGCTGTGTGAGCAAATATGAGAAAGTGGGGAGTTGAAAGAAAAGAGGCTGATGGAGGCGGTGTCTTGGGCAGAGGTAAAAAGAAGAAAGAGCCACAGGTTGGGGAGAACGAGGAGGGGGTCTTAGAGGAGTGAAGTAGCAGGCAGGCCCAAGGTACAGGCCCAAGGTACCTCGGACAATTAACCAAGAAAACACCTTCCACATCACAGAGGGTCTGGCTGTAACATCTGTCCCTTATATATCTAATGGTCATTTGGGGACAAACACCCCAACTGAGGCACTCCTGTGGGTTGGCCTGGGAACCTAACCAAGCTTAGTTTCATATATTTTGCAGGATATAAGTCTGTTTTGCAGGAGAAAAAGCCTCTAAAGTCAAATAAATGCATGGACATACTAGGTTAAAGAATGCTATAAAGGTTTATTTACTGGAAAACTTGGGGCAGAGGGGGATGTTTTTGTTTGCTAATGTGCCTTGAACTGTCACAGAGGGGCCTGGCTATAAACACACTTGACCACAGAAACATCTTTAAGAAATGCTGATGTAAGCATCTCTTTAAGAAGAGCTGACTTCCGAAGTAACGTTGGGAACATGACCCACCCCCGTCCCTTTTCCAGAAGGTGACTGGGAGTGGCAGATGGTTTTTTATCCACACACCTGGGCTCTTGGGAGGAGCAAACGTGTGGAAGGCACCAGTGCCATCCCGACTACACAAAAGGCTCTCAACTAATTTTACTAATCTATTAATTTTTACTATTATTACTATAGATGTCATGAGGAGTATATGGGAGACACATCAGTTGGTACTTGCTTAGTCCCCGGAAAGAGCACCTGCTCCTAGGGCTTGGGATTTTACACAAGGGAAGTGGCAGGAGCCGACAGCCCCGGGGTACGAGGTGGTGGCCACTGAGAGTCCGCCTGCATTCTCCCTCGTCCCCGGGAGCCCGGCTGCGGTAGCCTCCGCCGGGGCTCCCGGAGCTGGGGCAGAGGGGCCGCGAGGACTCTGGGCCTGTGGCCCTCCCCCCACTGCCAGGCCGCATTCGTGAGGGGGGCGGCCCGAAACGCCAGGGGAGAAGCTTTCTCCGTGGTGCCGCCCCTCCCTCCCCCTCGCACTCCTCTCTCTCCCCAGGCCGGCACCCTGTGCCCTCCCGCTGCCAGGCCCCCTCCTGTCAGGGAGGACAGTGTCCAATAAACTCCTCCACCCGCAGGTGTGTCCGCCCTCTCCCCCATGAAGGAGAGGGCCGAGGTGCCGGGGCCGGCCGGGGTGGGGGGCGGGCGCCTCTCCAAGCCCCGCTACGCTACGGGCGCTCCACCTGGGGGAGTGGGCGGCCCGGCAAGTGGCATCGGCCAAAGCCGAGGTGTGGCCAGGCAGCTGGGGCGGCACGGCCGAGCCCAGGTCCGCAAAGCGGGGAGATTCGGAAACGCCCCCCCCCCGGGAGGGCTACGCGCACGCGGGCTGCAGGGGGGCGCAGGGCACTTGGCGGGGGTGCGGCACGTGGCCCTGCCTAGAGCCCAGTCCGGGCCGGGCTTGGGGGCGGGGCCCCGAGGGAGGAGGCGGAGCCTCGCGGTCTCCTGGGGTTTGCCGCCCCCGCGGCTGGGCGGCCTTCCCGCAGGGGCCGCGGCTCGCCCGGTCCCCGTCCGCCGGCCCCATCGACCTCCTCCCCTCCCCTCCCCCCGCCGGCAGTGGCCCCGGGGCGGCCCCGTGGAAACCCAGGCCTTCGTGCCTCGTGTCTCGCCAGGCTTCGTGAGCTTCGACAACCCGGCCAGCGCGCAGACCGCCATCCAGGCCATGAACGGCTTCCAGATCGGCATGAAGAGGCTCAAGGTGCAGCTGAAACGGCCCAAAGACGCCAATCGCCCGTACTGAGCGCCGGCGGGAGCGTCCCCCGGGGGAGATCAGGACTCGCACAGGTAACGGGGGACGGCCGGGGCGCGGGGACGGGGAGGGGGTTGGGAGGGGACACCGGACGGACCCGCCGCCTCCTCCGGCCTCCGTGGGCCGGACCCTCGCTTGTGCCTTGGACCCGCTGCGCCCGGCTCTCCCTGCTCTTTGCCCCGTGCCTTCGGACAGGCTCAGAGCTGTGGTCATCCCGTCAGAAATGGGCATGGCCATCCCCTTGCCGCAAGGCCAAGACTCCTGAGGGTCTGGATAGGGAACGAGGCGCAGGAGTGAGGGAGCCATTCTGAGAAGATGGGGTGAGCTCTGGGCCTGCACCTCCAGGTCCACCCTGACAGTCATGTTTACCAGAAGACCATAGGGTGAGCAGATGGTGAGCACAGCCCCAGGAGAGTTTGGGGGCAGAACAGGTCCTCCTGGGGCCTCCACCAGATTCCCTGGCTCTCCTCCCCTCTGTTCTGCCAGAAGGGCTGGCAGCTTTTGGACAGTAGCCTCCCCTCCCCTTCCAATTCCCTGTAGCTCAGTCAGGAGAGAAGGAACAGAATTTTTCAAAGGGAACTTTACCAAAAACCAAAACAGGATGTGACCAAGGCTGAGAAGGGGTGCAGCACTGGGATCCCTTACCCTGACTACTCTACGTGGGTCACGACGGGTGAGTGGTCATCACCTTTTCCTGCCCAGCAGCTGGAGAGTCAGCTGCTCCTCTTTGGGGGTGGGGTGGAGGTAGGGGTCTCACCAGCCTGCAGCTGCCTCCGAGTCAGGGGGGCTCTCCCTCTGCTTCGGTTTCCTGTCTTCCCTGCTGCCCCTGCCCCTCTGGCTGCTTACACTCATGGTCTTGTGCTAAGGTAGGAGTTTTTCCAAGAGGAAGGAAATAAAGTCAGGAAGAGCAGGCAAAAACATGGACCTGCTGGATCCGCCAGCGGGCAACACCCCACCCTGGCCCTGCCCAGCTTCAAGGCCTCGCCATGGGGCTTGCTCACACACCCTGAGCCCCATGCAAGGGGTGGGTTCTCAGACACCTAGCACTGCCGCTCTTGGAGTAGAGACCACACAGAGTGGTGGGCTTGACTCCTATGGGAGGCCTGTCCCTCCCAGGCCCGGGGTTTTAGCTCTGAGTGTTTGTGTGCAGTATCTGACCTGAGCTCTGCAGACGTGGGTGTTGGCTCTGACTTGTGTGGGACGTGGCCTTGGGCCTGGGCCCTGTCTGACCGGAGTCCAGCTGAGTTTTGGGCCCTGGCATCTGGATTGCTTCAGCCTGGCCATGAGGACTTCACCCAGGGCAGTGAGTCGGAGCTTCCCCATTCTGGTCAGTGAACCTGCTGCTGGTCTGGGGCTGTGCTCTTTGGTCCACTGGAGGGTGGTGGGAAGGGGTTACCCCTGCAGGCAGAGGTGCAGCTGCTCCTAATGAAGAGAGTAGCCAGATGGAGGCTCTTAGGGGCTGAATGAGTCTAAGAATGTGTTTGTGTGTCTGGGGCCAAGTGTGAGACATGAGGCTGTGTAAACATGCATGCAACTGACAATGTGTGAGAATGTTCCCTCAACTGAGCTTTGAGGAGGGGCTGTGTGCTACTTGGGATTGAATCCCTAGTGCCTTGCACTGTGCCTGGACACTGAAGGGCAGATGGATAAAAGGCGGGAGAGGGAAAAGGAGCACACGGCAGGGTGGGAAGGAGTGGATGCCTGTGAGATGCTCAGTATTGGTGCAGGAGGGGTGTCCCCAGAGGGTCCCTTAGTTGCAGCTGCTGTAGCTGACCCCCAATGCCACTATACTCCTCATGTCCTTAGGCCGCTCCTCCTGCTCCAGAGGGATTCCCCACCATTCAGACACCCTGGGTGGGCCTAAGGGCTTTGGGGAAAGGTTGGAGATGCAGGGGAGGGTGGCATTTCAGGATTTGGCGGGATGTGATGGGCCCTGGTGTGGATGAGGGAGATCTGATGTTGGCAGAACAAAGAACCCAGCTCGGGTGGGCAGGCAAGTCAGGGATCTGTGGATGAAGAGGAGCTGGGGAGGGTTTCTGTGAAGGTTGAGCTGGAGGTCGGGTTTAGACTCAAAATAGTCTCATCTCAGCCACTTCACAACTTATCCACAGTGACAGTTCCAGGTTCGAGCCTTCCTTCCACCGTCTCTGAAGGAAAACAAAGCCTGGAGTGGAAATGGGCTGCATGTAGAAGGCTGGGGAATTGGAAAGCCTGCAAATAAGCCTGGTGCATGGGCTTCAGGCCAGGCCTGAGTGCTGCCAGGGGGTTAGGGGCTGGGGCCAAGCTCAGGGATTGCCAGGAAGAGAGGGTCAGCTCTGAGGACCCCTAAATCTTGAGATGGGGGCAGAGGACCATGAAATGGTGAGGGGTGTAGAGGGAGGAGGTGGAGTAGGGAGGTCAGCAGGGCAACAGTGGTGGCAGCAGGGACTGGAGACCAGGGCCAAGCACTCACCTCTCTCGTGGACTCTGTCTTCTTTTGTATTACCCACCCTGCAGGGGACCCTACAGCGTTCCATGTGGGCCTTTTATGGGTCAGAGCTGCAGAGCCTTCTAGGGTCTTCATGTGCCCAGAAGCAGCCTCAGTTTGGCCACATGAGCCACCTTGGGAGCAAAGCAAAGGATGTGAGGTGATTGCAAAGTGAAACCAATAGTGCCAAAGTGTGTTTGTAGAATTCTAAGAACATTTATGTAATGTTACTCTCAAAACGAAACGTGCTCACTTTCTGAAGGCTCTGAGGAAAGCGGGTTAAGGCAGAGCTGAAGGGGTAAGGATGTTATTAACAACATGCAGTGGGAGCTCTGGCAGTTGACGTACCCTGCTCTAGGATTGGTGTCTCAAGTGGGAGTCCCAGGGTGGGTTGCTGCCGGTGTGGACTGGACTGTGGCAGCCAGTGCTTCTTGGGTGGATCCCGCAGATGCACCTGGTCATTTTAGCCAGTCAGGGACCCACCTAGCAAGTCAGGGCCACCCTGACAGGCTCCCCTTGCTGGTCCACAGGTCAGAGCCACAGAAATCTGGGGAGGCAAGGAGAGTTCTGCACCTGGGGGAGAGAAAATCAAGGGTGATTAAAAAACAGAGAACTTGCTCCCTGAGATCTGCTTGCTGACCAAGGTGGTTTTGAGGGGCTGTTTATTTTTTTCTGGCCCCCCTCGCTAAACACTCATGCCCCTCCTTCTCTTCCCTACGCATGATGGATGCCCTTAGTGGCCCTGTGTGAGGTTCTGCTCTGTTCACAAAGTATCATGTGTCTGCATAAACAACCGTGTGTGTGTATGTGTGTGTGTGTTGATGTGCCCATGTCGTTTGTCTGCCGGCTTCCTCCATCCTTTGAGTTCTTTTCAGTTCTCTTATGATTTGACTGCTGTTCTCTCATCAGAGCTTTTAAATTGGTGCTGTGGTCTGGTGCTGTATAAGTATTTTTCCTTTTGATTTTGTTTTAACTTCTTCCTTGCCCTTCTTCACCCTTAACCTGACTCTCCCACTGTCCCCACCCCCCCCAACCTGTCCCTGCCTCTTCCTTACCCCCTTCCCCACACTCTCTTGTCCTCTTTTTCTCTCTCTCTCTCTACATATATAAATATATATATATAAATCTTTTCTTCTTTTGTCATTCAATCAAATTCCAACGACCCAACCAGGGCCAGTCAAATCCACCACAGTCTCGCGCTGAGCTAGGAATAAAGTTCACGTAATCACATGAGAGTGGAGAAAACAGTCCCCATCCGTAAGTTCAAATCAACTCAAAGTTCACAGTGTGACATGATGGCGTCATGTAACAAGGCTAAGAATCGGTTGCATGACAATTGCCGTCAAGTTTCGTGGAGGTGCTGTGATTGGAGCGTTTTTCTTGGATGTTGTATCAGTTGATGATTGGCCAGTCATGATCACACGTGCATTTTCTTGACTTTTGTGCTGCCACAATCTTTTTTGCTGTGCTCATTTTTGTTTCGTTCTTGGTGCTTGCAGTGGTTTTACTTTCTGTTGTTTGGTTTTTCTTGTTCAGCGTTTTTTATGCTTCTCTAGATGTCACATAGAGAAAAATATAAAACAAAAGACTAAAAAATTAGTAAAAATAAAGATGAATTCCTGAATTATCAAACATGGGATCATTTAACTGTGCAAACCATCATTATTTTTTTTCTTAAAATAAGGAAAACATCTTAAAAATATATATATGCGTGGTTGATTTACTTGCACTTGAAAATATTGTGATTTTATTTTTTTCTAGAAATTTGGGGGCCTTTTTCAATTGACACTTTCTGAGGTCTGGTCTTTTTCCAGTTAGGCTATTTTAAATCTCACTCCAAAAGGAAAAACAAAACCAAAATCTCTGCATAACAGAATGATTTAAAAAAAAAATTCTAAACCAAAAAACCAGAGTACAAAGCCAGAGGCCTCTGAGAGAGAGCCTGGTAACAATTGTAAGGTTTGTATTGTAGCTACTTTTGCTAAATTAAATGTGGGGAAGGGAGGTGGGGAACTGGGGGTTTGGGAGGGCCTTTTGGTTGGTTTGGAAAAAACAGTACTGACAAAAGCAAAATGCACTTTTTTGTTTACAACTGAAAAAGGGTCCTTGACAAGTGTTTTTTAATTTTATTATTATTTTATTTGGTGTTGTAATTGTTTAGACTGCTGTGTACGGTTTGCTGTTTGTTGAATCAACAGTGTGAAAAACCTGCCAGCATGGATTGATATACGCATGACGTTGTCCCCTCAACTGGGGGCTTTGCAGTTCTAACTTTCTTGATGTAACCAGTCACCCCCATGTATAAGTGGAAGCTGCTTGCTAGAATGGAGATGAGTCTCATTTGTTAATTCACAATGATTAAGCATTCTCCTTCTGATTCTAGTCAGATCATGATTTTTCTTAAAAGCAAAACAAACACCAAAAAACCACCAGTCAAAACAAAATAGAGAACTGAAATAATTTATTGAAGTTTGATAATGAAATCTGTTCTAACTTATTTTAGGTTCTCCCATCCACTCCCTTGAAATTTTGTATTTCCTCTAAATTCCCTGGCATGTATGAGAAAAGTATTATGTATGTTGTGTGTGTGTATGTATATATATGCATATACATATACACATAGCCATGTATATCCACATATGTGCAGGTGAATATATTCTACACATATATCCAGATATACATATATATACATAGCCTCGCAAATAGTTACTGACCCCAGAAAAGAAGTGGTTGGCTGGAAGCTGGGCAAAGATTCTGTAAAATTCATGTCCTGGATCTGTCTTCTTTCTTTTCCTCAAGTGTGGGAGGAGTGGGTTGGGCTGCTAGATTTTTGCTATCTTGTTTGCTAGGCTTCTGTATACATATTGTATCTGGGCTAGATCCCTCAGAGACAAGTTTAATTGTGAATTCATATCCCACAGTCCTGAATTCTTTCTTAGATATAGCGATCCCCCAATCCAGAACTCTAAAGGCACCCAAATCGAGAACCCACTCCCAACAACAAAACCTCTATCACCATCACCACTAGACCTCCCAGTGGTTTCTTATTCTGAATGGAAGAGTAAATTTCTTTTTTATTTATCATGATCATGACTAATTATCATACTGGTCTCTTTCCCTCCCTCCTGCCATCTCCCAGAACTCCCATCCCAATCCCTGAGGCAGGTTCCTTTTGGTGTTTGGATGCATTTTGTGGTGCCCCTCTTGGCTTAATCAGCCCTGATTTTCTTCATTTTAGGGCAGGATGCTGAACGGGCTACATTAAAAAACAAACCTCTCTCTATATATCTTTATAAATGAGAACTGTTGGATGACACCTTTGACATATCAGCCAATATCAATCAAGCTGAAGACTCCAGACACTCTGTGACTGTAACATTTCTTCGAGGAAAGTATAGCGTCTATGGAGTTCAGAGGGCACGTGTTTGGGGGAAAAATATATGTGACACAAAGAAGATGATGAAGAAAAATGAGAAAAAAAATCCACAAAAAAGGCAATTTTAAAAACAAAATAACATCAGACCAGACTGGGAGGCTGAAGGGCTGGGAACTGGGAAGAGACGCTGCTTACCGATCCCCGGGGCTTTTCTAGCCCGTGGGCGCCTGGAGGCAGGCTGGGGCAAGCGGTGTGGTGGGACCTGGTCCCCAGGGTGCGGCTGGAAGGCTGCCACTGAGCATCTCTATATGTCATTCCTTTAGCTATTTAGGGACCAAAGGACCAAACTTTTTATTGCAGATGTGTAGCTCTATGTCATATAGAGGGGGAATGGAGAACTCCTTCCTAACACATGGCTGTTCTTGAAACAACTTAGAGGGATTCTATGAAAACTATAATAAAAATTAAAAAAAAAAACAAAAAACACAAAAAAAACAAAAAAGGAAAAATAATGCTTCAGTGCTTTTAAAACAGCAAAATAATAGTTCTTTGATACTTTGAGAGGCGCTTTGATTACCCTCATTCAAGTCTATGACACTTTCCTATGGTTTTCTGTATTATATGTCTGGATGGAGCTGTAAGGATGAACAAGATGGTGGATATTTGGGGAAAGCAACAAAAATATAAAACTCATTAACTGTGAAGTGTGAGAACAAGAAGGGAGAAAAAGGGACTTACAAGGCAAGATAATTGTGAAAAGTCTGTAAATGCTTCTAACTCTTCCTCTTAAAATCATAATAGTTGTACAGAATTTTAAAAAGGAAAAGTTTAAAATACCTATATAATAGAAGAAAAATTAGAGGCAAGCAAAAAAAAATAATAAAAAATAAAAATAAAAAAGGAAAAAAAAAAACCTATAGAAGTTAGCGTTACTGCTAAAATCCCAGATGTTGTAGGACTGTACTTTTGTAGCGTTTAGACTGAGCATCAATCCCTTCTCCCCGCGAGTGCTGTGGGACGCAGTAGCTGCCGAGGGCCAGGCGGACTCGCGCAGACCTGCGGGCTCCTGGCCGCGCATCACCTGGAGGCCGCGCCACCTGCAGGGACGGCCGCCGCCGCGAGGAGCCGCCGCCGCCCGCCACGCCCGCAGCCGCCCTCGCCTCTCGCTTCGCTCCGGGAGCCGCGCTCGCTCGCGCTCTGCAAGCCCGGGACACCTTCCGCTTCACTCGCCGCCCATGCTTGCTTCAGAGACTTTCCGGGCAAGGGAGAACTGGGAACTTTCATCTTACAACAACGCATACACACACAAAAACCTTAAAAAAAGAGAGAGAAAAATAACAATCTTTGAAGAATTTCTGAAACTGTTTACAAGGAATTTTGAAAAACAGGGATGTTTAAATGATGCTGGCTCTGTTTTTCTGTAAATAAATTTGCATATTTTGTAGGACTTTTAATTGTAATGATAGAGAAAAAAACAAGGAAAACTATTTAATGAAAGCACGATATTTATCTTTGGTAAATGACTTTAGAGCAGTTAAAAGACATTGCTTAAAAAAATCTCAGAATCAGAAAAAAAATCTGAATTATTTAAGAACACATATATTTTAAAGTATAACATATTTATTATAATTTATTTGCACCGTTGGGAAGACTTGCTTTGGCATTCTGTCTTGATGCCCTCTCGTTGATGTCCAGTTCATCTGGAGGCCCAAGGGGCTCTTGAACCTACCACTTTTTCCTCTTTTGCTTTAGAAGAACAGATTTCTGATTTCTCTCAGGCCTCCTGCCTTTCCTTTCTTTCCATCTATTTTGTTGGTTTATTATTATTTTTTAAAATTTTTCTTTTTTTTTCTCTTGACTCCTGGTTTTAGGATGTCCCGATGTTGTAAAAAAAAAAAAAAACAAACAAAAACAGCCGCAGTTCAGTACAACTGCTCTTTTCACACTCAACTCCCTAAAACTCCTTGTAACCTTCTGTAACTATTGGATGACGCTTTCTCCAGCTTAGCCCTAAATAAAGCACAGTTTAAAAAAAAAGAGTCTTCTTCAGTGGTCTGTGCTTTTCAGATTCTGGCCAGCCATGGAGAGAAGGCCTTGGTCCTTCTCTTCATGACATCTGCTACACAGGCCCTTGTTCTGAGCCAAAGCAGTGTGGGGTGCTTTCTGGGAGGTGATGGGAGCAATTAAAGGAGGTCCTGTTCCACCTTAAGAGAAATCTTTCTTGTCCAATGTGTGTCTTTGAAAGTCCCCATTGCAAATTCATTATTTTGGGCTCCTGGGCAGGAATAACCACAGAGTTCAAGCACAACAGAAATTCACCCTTGTCTCCCTAACAGGAAGAGACCAAGGTCATGCAACCTGAAGGCAGATCAAAAGTTGGGGTGGGGTGAAGTGCTGTGAGGAGTTGGGGAAGGAGGTAGTAGAGGGAAAGGACCACAATAAAAGAAGAAGGATGAGGATGCAAACCCAAATTTGCTAGCGAACATTTTGTTCTTGGTCCTACACCCTCCACCACCATGACAATTTGTATGGACAGAGAAAACAGGAGTCTGGATGGTGGCCTTAAAACCCAGGTTCTGGGGAAGGGGGTGGTGTCAAGGGAGGACATGGGGCTCTGCCCTGGGTCACCCACCCCACAGTTAGACATGCATGAGAGAGAGAGAGACGTCCAAACCCTGAAGGCCAGGAAAGGCTTGAGAAGGGAGATGTCTGAGGGGTGAGATTGGGTGATTTCCCAGAGGAGGAAGGATATGAACCAGGGACTTATGGGGAGAGGAGGTGGGAGAGGAGGGGGCAGGTTTCCTGAGGTGGAATCCCAGACAGGTGCACATCAGCTGCAGGCTTTCCTCAGGGCTTCTCCTGAGATAGGCAGTTTTCTGTCACATGTCAGTCCCTCTTCTCCCTCCTCCCCACTTCCCTCCCATCCTTCAGCCCTGCAGCCTGGTCTTGGAATGGGCAGGCTCCACCAAGAATCTTAGCTTTCTCTCCAAGGCTCATGAGACAGGCTCTGCCAGGTGAGGGGCAGGGAAGCTGTGTAATTTCAGATGCCTTGGAGACAAGGGTCTTTGTTTCTGTCTGTCCTTCCTCCTGTGGGAGAGTGGAGATGGCTTCAGTACTCAGGTCTTCTCTGAAGAGGGAAACTAGTGGAGATCTGAGCTCAGAGCTCTAGCTACTGAGCAATTCCTGCACCCTAGTGTCTCATCTTCTCCATCTCTCTTCCCAATGCTAAGAGCCAAATTCTGTTTCTCACAGTAGCCTATGAAAAGTACACGTAGGGAGAAAAGACCTTTACAGACCAGCAAAGGAGGGCAGGCCTTCAAGCAGCAACTTAAGTGTGCAGATGGTTCCAAAGGAGTGGGCCTGATGAGACCCCACTATCCCATAAACTAACTCACCTGGGAAGGTGGGTGAGGGGCATCTGGGCTGCTAGCCAAGGTGACATCTTGCTCTCTGCCTATTCTGGGAGCTTGCTGGAAGCCAGACTTCTGGGGAGGATTAGCTTCAAGGGGCTGGACTTCAGACCGGATATTATGCTACCCTTTGAGGAAAGGAAAGGTGTCCTCTAAGGAATCCTCAGGGGAGTGATGGGGGTGGTAGTGGTGTTTATAGGTTTTGAGCCATAGAATGTTCAAAGCTATGGTCACTGTGGTTGGATATTTGCAACTGAAAGACAGTGAATCTTCCAGAGGAGGAGGACTCAACCACCACCTCCTTTGTTACTCTCACAGACCCTAGGGAGCCTCTGGAAAGATTCCCCAACTGATCTCCCCAAACCTCTCCTTTTTTTTGTATCCCCACCCCCCACTCCCACCCTTACCTTGGGACATACCCCTCTCCTACCTCCACTGAAGGCAGTAGAGCCGCTGGGAGCTGCCACCAGGGAGACGGGCTGTGAAGTGGGGCCAGCCAATTTTGTGTCCTTCCAGGCATGAGAGGAAAGATGAAAACATGGGGCCAGACGTGGATATGCCAGTTCTATAAAATAAATCTTCTGTTTAAAAACCACACACCAAGTAAATAATGTATGCAATTTATTTACTTTGTGGGTGGGAAGGATTCCTTGAAAACTTTCTAAAAACTATCAGGTCACTTTGTACAAGATTACAGGGAGTTCAGGGATTCCCCCGAGCTAATCTGTCAACCCTTGGTGGAGAACCCCTGGTTTGCAGTGTTATTTAAGAAAGTCTAAGACACCGTTCTCATCGATTTCTGCTTATATTCTATGGCTATATTCCTCTGCTAATACACAACCTTTAGTGTGATTCCTTCCTAGATCCCCTATTTTTAAAAAAAGTTTTTGCTTATCACAAACTTGGCTGTAAGTGAAATTTGGCTGTTTCCCAAAATGAAATCCATCCCCAGATAAAATTTATTAGCTCCCATTGATGTACAACCATCAATGGACTATTAACTTCTGGCAGTCAAATGTACAGTAAACATTGATTCAACTGCATAAATGAGTTAGTTAAGGGATGAAGAAAAAAAATCACAGACAATTGAAGGCATGTTCCAAAGAAACTGGTGCTCTGGAAGTGCTTTTTAAGTAATAACAGCACATTTGGAATAAATGTATAGCCAACACTGCTTCCCCCCGGTAAGTATTTATTGGTATAAGCTTTGTCCTTTAACTCTAGATTCTGTTCCTCTCTCTACTTCTCCCCTTCAGTTTCTCCGGGTCGTCCTGCCTTCTCCCTTTACATCCTCCCTTTGGTTACCCGCCTCCCTGTCCCTGACTAGTTTCTGGACTCAAACACTCCCAGATGTTCCAAGAGCTGGCTGGTGCGGGGGTGGAAGGCTGGATAGCCAGCACCAGCTCCCCAGACTCCTCCCTATCACCCCAACCTCTCCTTCCTTCTGCCAGCAACTCCTCATCTCTTCAGGGAACTCTGAGCATCTCCATCTCTGCTTCCACCCTTTTTGGAGGTCTAGGCGGAATTTTATAGACCCAGAAGGAGGGTGTAGACTAGTGTATCAGAGTGAAAAAGGTATCGGCTTTGATGTCAAACCACGATTCAAACTCCAAATCTCTAAAACCTTTCGTATCACTTTGGAAAGGTTAATCTCTTGAGTCTCAGTTTCCTTGTCACTAAAATAGGGATAATAATACACACCAAGAGTTGTGAGGTATAATGAGATACAGACATACACAGCTACATCCCAACCGGAGACTTCTCTAAGTTGTCAATTGTTTTATAGTATAGATACTCAGAATGAAGAGTATCAGACTGTGACTCTTTCCTCCTTCCCTTTCCTTAAATCCATTCCACTGGCATTACACATCCCAATCGAGGCAAACCTGAACCTAGCACTGACAACTGTATCATTGTTAAGTACAGTCGGTCAGTGACATTCCCAGAGAATTCCTGTCACGTTGGGGGTATGCATCCCTCATCTCTCACTGCTCATTGCTCTTTTCCAGGGATCCTACTCAGCTGATAATCCTATGCCCCTTCTGTCTTTGTCCTTTCTTTCTCCCAACAGCATTCCCAAGACCACTGTGGCTGCTGGTGTCTGCAGCCATCCTCCTCCTAGCTCACGTGGCCTCAGGCTGCATACTAATTTGGTTTTTGCATTTAAAATTATTTTATCTAATTTTTTTCAATAGTCAACACATTCACATACTTCTAATTTTGGAAAGTATGAGATGTACTCAATGGAAAATCTTCTTCCCATCCCTGAATCCAGCCACCCATTCCTCTCCCTGGAAAAGCAGCCATTGGTATCTGTTTTGGTTGTTTACCTTGGTGCTGAAGTGTGGAGACCCCGGGTGAGCTGGTGTCAGGAACTCAGATATCATGCTCATTCTCCATGGGGAGACCCAGGCCCCGGGGCCTGGTGGTACCAAGAGGTGAGCCCAGGCCTTGGGTCCTGAGGACCCCACTGACTGGGTAGAAACTTAAGCCCCTCCAGTCACACTCAGGGCCCTGCTCTTTGAGGCAGGATTGTAGCTGTCATTTATGGGATGCATACTCTGTGCTAGGGCTATGCTAATAGCTACATAATTAGAATCTCACTTAATTCTCACAATTCAATGATGTGTTACTATCCCTGTTTTACAGATGAGGAAACTGAGGCTCAGAGGGATTAAGTTCCTTGTCTAGATTACCCAGGGCCAGTATTCAAGCCTGAGTCTGTCTTCAAAGCTGTGCTCTTAATGTCTATACCATACCTGCCCCTGTTGTGAAATTCCCTGCACAGCCTCTCCTCTCCACCCCCTTGCCCATGTTTCCCATATCCATTCCCTTTTTCTACACACATTTTTTTTCCTTGATAATCCCAATTTTACCTTTAAGAAATGGCAGCATCTGTATTGCCTTAGATACCATCCCTTCCCTTCTCTCATTATCTGGGCTGCAACTTGAATTCTTAAAAGACAGTGAGTGACATGTTGCTAATGGGTACATAATTCTCCCTTCCGTGTTAGTGCTTGCTGGTGATAGGGAAAGAAGGGAGAGCATAGAGGGAGAGAGAAATACCCAAAAGACCAGCTTGCTGTTATTTTTAACAAGAAGAAGAAACTAAATAGAAATAAATGTAATATTTATTAACATTTCAAGCAGCTACATGAAGCTCAAAAACTTTTTGAGCTTTGTCAGCTCTGTTTTTCCCAGTACAGTAGTGAACTCTGGAGAAAATGCTATGCAAATTCTTAAGATCAATGCAAACTAGCTCTCCATTACTCAAAATAAAGGAGGACTTTTAACCATTTTTGAAGGCCCTGACATTCTCTGATTGAGGTATGAAGATGACTCTTGCCTTCGGAGTCCTCAGCCTGTTCAACATGAATCATCTTTGCTCCTGCCCCTCTCTCCCCACTTCCTCCTGGGACCAGCTCTGGGGGCCACTGGCATTGCAGTGGCAGGAAATCCAGTGGGTTCAAGTGCTACCAACTTTGTCTCCCTCGTTCTCTCTGTTTTCCTTTTGGGGACCAAGGAGGGGGCTCAGAAGCAAGGTGACTGTGGTTCATTTTTACCCAGCATGGGCAGGATGTGGGCACCACAGGCAGCCCTGGGTAACTAGCTTGAGGGCCTGTGGGCATATCCAAACACCTGCCCCAAACTTCTCCCCACTGCCCTCCAGTCCTGCTCAGGGCCTCAGGTCCTGTTTCTAGCACTTTTCCTTTGGATTTCATTTGGGTCTCAATTATTTCTGCTTTTTACATGAAAATT
>PVKY010006186.1:0-16306 GCA_004027775.1 Bradypus variegatus
AAAATAAAATTTATTAAAAAAAAAAAAAAAAGAAGAAATGGGCTATCAGGGTAGGAAAAGATAAACAAATGTGATACATCCATACAATGGATGATAAAATGATACAAAATATGATACAATATACAATGATAAAAAGAAATGAGCTATCAAGCTAAGAAAAGACATGAAGGAAACTTAAATGCATATTGCTAAGTGACAGAATCCAGTCTGAAAAAGCTACATACTCTATGTTTACAACTATAGGATGTTCTAGAAACAGCCCAACTACAGAGACAGCAAAAAGATCAGTGGTTGCCACGGATTCAAGGGGGGGTATAGGGGTAGGATGAACAAGTGGAGCAAAGGGGATTTTTAGGGCAGTGAGACTATCCTATGTGATACCTTAACAGTGAATACATGACGTTATATATTTGTCAAACTGTAGGACACGGAGTGAACCCTGATGTAAACTATGGACTTTAGTTAATGTGTCAATATTGGTTCACCGAATGTAACAAATGTACCAATGCAAAATGTTAATAGAAGAAACTGGGTGGGTGGTATATGTGAACTCTGTACTTTCTGCACAATTTTTCTGTAAACCTAAGACTTCTCTAAAAAACAAAGTCTATTTATTTAAAGTATATATTCATATAATGTTTGTATAATTAAAATTAATTTGAAAAATTTTAATGGTCCATACAAATCACCCCCACAAAATTCCTAAACTGTAAAAGGTTAAGCAAAATAAATATTTTTAGCAAGTTATTAGGTTTAGACAAATATATTTTACGATACAATGGAATTAAAGTTTCCGTACTACTTCAATACTTAATAGTACAATGGAAACCCCTGAATAACTGAGATATTCAATGTATTTAATGTATTCATGCTCATTCTATGCAACTCAGAGTTTACATTATTTTCAACTACAACACATTTGCTTCTAACAATATATTGTTAGGGACTCTGAATTCCCTTATAGTATAGATAATATTTTATTCATATTTGCATTTCAAGTTGTGTCTGGTATAAGTACCCAGTGAAAACTAAATTGAAATGAGTGAATCTGTTTTGGGAAATGAGGGAGAACACACACATTTCATTCACTCTTGTATCATCAGCATATAGCATAATGCTTAGATCACTTATTGAGCACTTGCCAGGTTCCAATCACTTGTGCAAGTATTTAACATGCTTTGATGTATCGAATCCTGTCAACAATCTTATAAGGTACTATACTAGCCTCACTTTACACAACAAAATCAACAGAGTGGTTAAGTAGTTTGCCTAAAAACATTTGAACTGGGATTGAATCCAAGGCAGAGTGGCCAGAGTCCACAACCAGTTTTAACCACTAAAATACAGTGTCTCTCAACCACTGAACAAATGAATGTATGCGCAGCACTTGGTCCAGGCCATACCCCTTAATTATAACATTGTTCCTATGGAAACAATCAGAGAAGTCGTCTTCTAAAATTCTGTATTGAATACCAGCAACATTAGGCACTGCTGTAGAAAATAAATATATATACTTATTTGTGCCCCTCCAAATTAGGAGCTGACATACATTGGTTCCATTAAAATATATACATATATATACACATATATACGCACACACACACACAAATATATATAATGCATTTATATATATATCAGCCAACTAGTGCAGCCAGTAGGTTTACTGCCTTTCGTAAAGCCTGTGATTTGTTTATGAGTGTCACAGCCACTTTAACCCTTACCATCAATCTTGAAAGAAGAGAAAGCAGTGTCTGGGCCATGGTAACCCAAGGAGTAAGCCTTCCAATTTCTTTACACACATTCGCAGGCATATGAATGCAAATGCTTATATACCAGTCTCCGTTCTACTGAGTAACTTTGGACAAACTGTGACCCTTACCTGGGCCTCCATTTGGAGGGGAAAGACCAGACGGAGCATCTAGGTTTGTTCAGTTGTTTTTTCAATATGGACTTTTAGCAAAAATATGGCAAATTTTTCAGTGACTGTTGAGGAGGATCAAAAGGGTCCAGCCTGTATGGGCTGTTGGTTTGGACCAGGAGTCCGAAGCCTGGAGGCTTTGTGCAAAGTAATCTTCTTTTGCCAGTGCCCTCCACACCCTCACAGTTCACGATTTTGATCATTAATACCTAGCAATAATAATAATTACAATAGCAGACCCCCTGACAGAGTTAAGTACAAAAACATAAAATCAGAACTCTCTGTAATTGCTCTGTCTCGATCTGCACCATCATCCTTCCAGCATCTCTACCCTCACCTTCCTCCTAAGGGCAACTCTGAGTCAGCCTTGTTCCCGGGTGTGCTTAGGCAGAATCAGGAAGGGGTTTAGAAAAGGGTGGGGAAAACGGCAAGCAATAACCAAATCAAATTCCTTAGAGAAAATGAGTGAGGAAGAGGCAGAGTGAAGACAGGGGCCAGTCAGGCTCACGGCGTTTTCCCACAGGGAGCAGAGAATGGTGAAGACCCCTCGGTCGGGGGACAGTTGGGGGTTGGGGGTGCAGTCTAAGGGGAGATCACTGACATGGACAGTTGAGGAAAGAAGGCCTAATGGTTTCTAAGATCTGTGCAGTGCATTAATAATCCCCCCCCCACCCATCCCCTGGAGACCAGTGAAGACCGTAATTGCTTTACATATTTTCTCTACGTTCATTACAGACATGGAGGTCTCCAGTTATACCCACAGGATATTACCATTTAGTGAGCATTTATGTGCCGGGCACTTTTATAATTAAAACCTGCATCTGCTCATTTGATCCTCAAAATAATAATAATCATCATCATCACTCTGAGTTTGGTATTATCACTATCCTTCCACTTTAAGGACGTGAAGGCGCCCTGCCCCGGCACACTCGGCTGGCTCAGGGGCCAGACCGGAAGGCAGGTATTTACCGAGTGCCCCCTGCGCCAGCACCCGGGGACGGCCCAAGGAACTAGACAAACTCCCCTTCCCCATGGAGCCCGCCTTTTGGTGGGAGAGAGGGGAGAAAAGAAAATCAGTAAATACGCCCACTGCGGAGACTTCTGACAGCGCGGCTATAGAACGGGGCGCCGGGACTCTGGCGCGCTTCGCTCGTCTCTCGGGGTGCCGGGGGCTGCAGCAGCAAACCGCCCGGCCCGGCTCATTCCATTACGGTTCGGCCTCGGCTTCGCCCGGGCGGCGGGACACGATGAGCGGGCCCGGGGAGAGCAGAGCACTCACCCGCGGGCGCACTCGGGCCGCCGGCGGCTCCTCGGGGCCCAGGGCGCGGCCAATTGTTGGCCCCGCGCGCCGCCCCGCGGCTACACTCACCCCGCCAGGCGGCCCCCGGACCGCCGGGATGAAGGACCGGGCCCTACGAGCTCGCCGCCCCGAGGGCCCCTCTCCAGCAAGTCCCTTGCCCTCGTTCCGCCATCCCCGCCAGGCCACGGGCGGGAGCGCGTCCTCCCTGCGGGACAGAAGCCCCGGGCCGCCCTGCCCCGCTGAGAGCTGAGAAGAAAGGGCCCCCGCTTCGCCGGAGGAAGGACGGCAAACCTTAAAAATGGCCAACAAAGGCCGAGCTTTCCCGTGATAACCACTCTTTAGGGGATGTGAAATGTACACACACGGAACAATTTCTGTCATAAAGTCCATACCCTCCATCCGCCACACCGAGCTTCGCGCGCTCGGCCTCGAACGCGGAGAGCCACCTGTCCCGACCGTGCGCCCCCTGCCGGACGGCGCGTGGGCCCTTGCGCAGGCGCGGGGCCGATGGGCGCACGGGCGGGGCGCGGCGGGGCGGGGCGCTGGAGGGCGCACCCGGCACCCGCAGGGGCGGCCCACCGCGCAGGCGCGAGCCGCGGAGCAGAGGCGCCCCCTGCAGGAGCCCAAGAAGCCGGGTCCGTCCGCCGGCCGCGGGTCGCAGGCGCCCCTTCCCCACAATGGCGGCCTAGCAGCTGTCAGCACTGGCTGCCGCCGCCGCTGCTGCCAGGCTGGACCGGATTCCAGGCCGAGGGAGGAGTCCGCGCGAAGGAGCAGCGCGGCCGCCGCCCCGACGCCGAGGGTCGGTAGGTGCAGCCGGAACCGGCCGCTCGCGCTCGCTCCCGGGGCCCGCAGTTCCCGGGCCGCTGCCCCGCCCTGGCCACCCTGCCCACCCTGCCCGTCCTGGCCGGCGCCCGGGGCTGCCCCCTGGCCCGCGTGTGCGCCCCGAGCTCCGCGCGCCTACTGGCCTGGCGGCGGCCCTGCACTCCGCCCTCAGGCGCCCCACCCCACCCGGCCCCGCCCTGCACCCCGCCCGGACCCCCGCAGGACCCCGCTGGGCAGGCAGCCTCCGTCCCGGCCGCCCCCTCCCCGCGCGCCCTTTCCAGCGGGTGCATCTCCCGCAGTGCCCATTCGCTCTGACTCATGCTTTCCTCTCCGGCGCCGGGGAGCCTTTGGGTGTGTCCCCACCGTTGCAGGCAGCTCCCAGAAGCCGGCTCTGCTCGCAGAAACTTAACCTTCCGGGGAGTCAGCATCGCCGTGGCAGCCTGGCTGGCAGTCGTCCCTCAGGCGCTTTCTGAGCACCTGCCGGCTCGGTTCAGGCAGCGTCCGGGCGGGGGGGTGGAGGCAGAGCCACCTCGGGGCGCAGATTCCCGGTATGCGATGGGAGAGCGTGAGATTCCAGCCTGTTCCCAATCCCTTCATTTCAGTAAGCCTCAGAATAGGGGCAGTGGCCCACTGTTCTTGGTGGAAGTTTGTGAGCTCCTCTCCTTTGTGGGGGCAGAAGGAAAGGGCAACCACATGGGAACCCTGGTGCCCCCAGTGCATACATTTATTTGTGTTAGGAATTTATTGACTGCTTCCCACACTGGAATATAAGCTTCCTGAGGGCGTGGACTGCGTCTTCTGCCAAAGGGCTCAGGGTGGTGCCTGTGCTCATAATAGTATACATTTGTCTAGTGAACACATGCCCCCCCCCAGTTGCTTGTTTATAGCCTAATTAAAGCCATCTCCTTATAGGGCTGTTTGTTTGCCTCTCTACCTCGGACTGTGAACTCCTTGAAGGCACGGACCAGCGCTTGTTGGCGTCTGTATCCTCAGCCTCCAGCCCAGCGCCGGGCATATAACAGGCACTCAGGAGATGCTCGAGGAGTGACTGGCCGCCCGTAAGGCAGTGTGCAGACCCAGGCAAGGTACAAGCGGGAGAGTTATACTCCGGAGCAACTACGTCATCTTATTCAGAAAGTTTTGAGGCTGTTTTTTGTAAAGTCCGGGAGATTAAGACTTTTCTGTTAGAGAAGTTGCATCATGGGAAATATCAGAGAAAGGGAAAGTAGGTAACAGTGGATGCTATAGTTTGTTTTTTTTTTAATGTCTTAAAGACAGAGAGAGTACGAACCCTTGCTTGTTATATCTGAGAAGCAGGATAACATCTTTCCCCCTCCAAGGCACTCTACCGCCATTTTGACAAGACAGCCTTTTGGAATAAGAGAGGGTAGCTCAGCTTGTTTTTAATAAGACGTTAGCCTTCCCCAGTTCCTATGCCAGACAGCCTCATGGGAACCTACCTTGACTTGGTCTCAGCTGGGAAGGCCCAGGGACAACTCCTTTGTTGATTACAATCTCTTCTCCAGCCCTGCTTCCCAAGGTGGCCATGGATCCTTCTCCCAAATGAAGTCTGTGGCAGGGGAGGCCTTCTAGAACTCTGGTAAGTTAAGGAGATGATTTGTTCACAAGTAATTTGTGACAAAAGACAGACCGAATTGTGTGCCACAGGAGAAATCCAGAGAATGTGCTGTGGGCAGAAGGGCTGGAGAGACGTTTGGCTCTCAACAAGAGCAGCAGGCCCCGCCCTTGGCTGCATGTTAGAATCACCTGGGGAAACATGCCCATGCCCAGACCGGGGTCCAGAATCTCTGGGGATGGTCCTCCGACATCAGAATCTGTCTTAAAGCCCCCCGGAAGATTCCAGTGTGCAGCCAAGGGCAAGAACCTCTGAACCAGAGTTCTCAGTGACACTTCCTGGGGGTGTGGCACTATGCCCGGGCTTTGGAATGATAGGTGGGACTTCAGCAGGTAGACGTGGCTGATACTCCAAGCAGAGGAGTGGCTCAAAAGCATGTGGGAAGGCTGAAAGCATGCGGCCCCCAGTCCTGGGCTGCTGTCGTGGTGCCCATTCCCCTAAATGGCTCAGATGTTTTTGCAAGCATTCGAAGAGGTTGGGAGTAAACAGGCCAATGGGCTTCCTTGCAGGAGTTGTGTAATGAGCTCCTTGTGGCCTGCTCGTTGCCAGAGAGCCAAGGTGCCCGGGGGATTCTCGGTTGCCTCATTCCCTCCCTCCCTCCACCGAGAGAGGCCTGGCAGTGGTTCGGAAAGCAGGCAGTGGTTCCATCTGGTTGAACTCGCTCCCAAGGGCCCCCTTTGGACCACAGCTCCGGAGCTCTCTTTCAACGAGAGCCCTGTGAGTCGGGAAGGGCTGCCTCTGGCCCTGGACAGAGCAGGGGCTGGTGTCCAGTGTGAGCCACAGAAAGCAGTCCACTCCCTGGGGCCCCCAGATACAAACCACTACAGCCTCAACCCACCCCCGCTGTGGAACTCTTGGGTGGTGGCGGTTGCTTGTGGGTTTGTTCCCACCTCATTCCCACAAGTGCAATCTGTACAAAACAGTCACCCTCATACTCTTTAATCATGTACTCCTATCTGTCAGATTTGAGTGAGCACCTTCATATATATTATATGCTTTAAATAATAGCCGTATATCACTCTCCTGATATTACAGACATTCAAATATATACAGATATAGATCTTTTGAAAGGGCAAGAGGTGAAGTAAACCCAATTAAATATTTAAATATATTAACGGTACAAAAACTATCACACAAATATAGTTTTGTTTTGTTTTTTTTTTTTAAATAAAAGCGATGTGATGGAGGCCACATCCCATTTACAAATTCTTGGATAACTTAAGTCCCAGCCATTTGAAGGTGTGGTTCTAACTTCTGTTTAGTCAGCTCTTGGCTTCTGTGACGTTCGCCGGTAGAAACAGTGCACCTCATGAAGGCACACAGCCTGTGCTCGTAAGTCATGGTTCTTCCTCGATCCACCCACCCATCCTGCGAGGGCTCCTGATAAATGGGGGCTGGTAACTTTTCAGGGAAAGGGCAGCTCTGGGTTCCAGGGTTTCTCGTGTGTAGGAATGAGTGTTTGTAAGATGGAATTCTTGTATCATCTCAGTAGCACAGTCACACAATTGTGGAGACATTTCCAAACATCTACCTTCAGATATGCTGTGTTCTTGGCACAGGTGTTTTTGAAAAGCTGTACCTTGCTTGTTGTCACCTTTTCCTTGAAGGTACAGCGTCATTGAGTGTGTCTGTTTAAGAGAAGTAAGCTTATTGATGCAGTGCCATGGCCGGTTGTCATTAAAAAGGTAAAGGCCAGCAGATTTGGAACCCTGGTGTTTTCATGAAAGAAAATGCGTGCCCCCACGTCAAGTTCCCCGGCTTACTGAAGTACTAAGCCCTGGGACAGCCAGCGAGCCCCTCTGTCCCTTCCCAAATCACTGCAAAGGCCTGTACAGCTTCATCTATTTCAGGGTCTTGCTTTGATGCACTTGGCTGCCAAGGTGTCCTGGAGCAGGTACATGCAAACCTGCCTGAAGATGCTGATGGTAAACCAGGGGGTGAGAGCACCCACCACGCCCCACGTCATGGACATCCCCCACTCCCCCTCGGGGTGCCGTGGCCGCGGACACACGGGCCAGCGAGAGCGCCAGGGCCTATCCTCATGTTAATTACCAGTAAGGCCAAGTTCACCTCCTCTCAGAGAAAAACATGTATACGTGGAAGTTCACGCCAGTGGATTGTCCTGCTCACCCCACGTGGCGATCGGGAAGGATTCACAGGTGGGGCCATACACCTTAGGCCAGAGATGTGCCCAGCTATTTTCAACCTGATTTTTGCAGGCAGACTGATATTGGGGCATTTAATCTGCAGAATCTATTTTTCAATTTTTTACTGGTCACCCCCCCCAAAAAAAAGGCTCATATACTGGGTAAAAGAGTAAATAAAACGGAATAGAACAAAACATCCTTCAGCAGCAGCACTGCACCTCATGCAAACCTGGACTTGCCCCCAGCCCCTTCCTGACACAGCAGACGTGGCTTTGGCGGCTTGACGCCTGGTCTGCTTCCTTTTCTGGCTCTTTCCCTGCTGTTGCTGCCCCTAAATCACTCTCCCGACCACCCAGAAATACTTGTGGTTCCCAAACATAGTCTTTTACTTCTCCGTGATGTCAGGCCCTCCCCTCCCCGACTAATGAGTAACTTGAGACTGTGCCCCATGTCACCTCCTCCCTGAAGCCTTCAGGGCCAGCGCTCTCTCTCACACACACACAGTTAGTTCCTCTCTTTCCCAGAATCTTGTGATCCTTTTTTTTTTTAGCTTCGGAGACAGCCATTTCAGTACCTACAAGCATTCATTCACGTTTAGACTGTGAACTCCTGGGATAAAGTACCTGGTCAAGTGCCAACCACACAGTTAAGCACTTGGCAAATGTTTGTTGAATGAATAAATGCCTTTTTACCGCATGTATCCTATAAGGCCACAGATACAATTGCTAAACCTCTGTTAAGTACCTGTTATGCTTCCGCGACGTGCTTGTGGCCTTCAGTGCCAGCTGACTGTGTGGATGCCCCGTGTCGGAGCTCTATTGCTTTCCTAGCTGCGAGGGGGCCTCACCCTGGAGGAAAAGGTGCTGGGTCCTGGCTGTCACCACCAAAGGGGGAACCTCTGTATTCTACCCTTTGGATGAGTCGGGGGGCCCACTGCGGCTTCATGGAGACCCTCCCCCTTCTTCCCCATGGCGTGTCTTCCTCCAGGAGTGCCCTGCCAGGCCTGGGCAAGCTTAGGCTTCTGACAGGGATGCACCTGAACGTAGCATGAGGGTCCCGGTGCCTTGCGTGGGGTCCTCCTTCTGCTCGCGGGTCTCGAGGCTGCTCACAGGGGCCTCCCCAGAAGCATTAACACCTTTCTGTTCTGAATATGCAGAAATAGAAACTTCTTTTACCCGGACACAAGTAAATGAGATGGCGTGTTCAAGTCCATGTGCAAGAAACAGCAGTGGAGGTTTGTGGCACTGCCACGCGTTTCGTTCTTCAGCACTGCTACCTGCAGGCTTGGGGGGGGGTGCCTGAAGAGTCAGCTGCGGCTGAACTGGCACCATTGTACCTCTTAACTGAGTGAGGCTCGCTGGAAAAACAATTTTTAGAGGAATCCTTCATTCCATCGAAAGAGTTCCCAGAAATTAGCAGCTCATAGCATACGCTGACTCCATGGATTCGATTGCTCACCTAAAAAGCAAACATTGAAATACTCTATGATTTGTATAATGATTAATATTTTAAGAGTCAGCAAACAAGCTTTTTAGCAGGAAAGAGAAAACCTTTCCCTGCCCTTCCTGTCCCTTTCCCGGGGAGCAGTGAAGTGAGCCCTCTTCAGAGGGAAGTTCTCAGACTTGCTCTTGTCGGCCGGAGGTGGGCGGCCTTGGAAGGGGCCAGCGGCCCCCACGTGTTTGCTTTAGAGCCATTCCCAGGGCCAGGCCTGCCCACAGCTTTGGATCCCAGCCACGGTGCTTCTGGGGACACTGTGTGCTATGGTGTCAAGTGTTTTAAGAAGCTCTGACTTCCTTTTCTTCACGTACATTTGCTTTTGTAACCAGACAGCTTTCCAGATTATGTAATTCTGGGATCTCCATCTTTAAATTTCTCTTGCTCAAAAAGAACAGATGGAAGATTCAGTTCAGGGAAAGGATTGGATAAAGCCTCGCATGCACAGGCTGGGAGCTGTAGGGACACAGAAATAAATAAAATGTCTGTCAAGGGGGTGGAACTACAGGATATTTTATCCTTTTGATCTCTAATACTGGGTTCTGGGAGTCATATATGAAAACTTTGTAAAGATGTTCATTGCTTTGGGGCTATACAAGGATGAGGAAGGGCCGAGGTTAGAACACAGACTCGGAAGTTCAAACAGGCAGAGGGTTGAATCCCGGCCCTGCCCCCTTCTCACTGTGTGGCCATGGGCCCTGGGTCTCTGCACCTTCTCTGAAATGGTGACGGTGCCTGAAGCCACTGCGCTTGCTCTAGGTGAGACATGGCCGTGAGCCTGGGGCGTGTGTAGACGCACAGACTGATGGTTGGGTGAGCCAGTTTAGACGACAAGGGCAAGAGGTTCGGACAAGATGCATCTTATATTTTAATGTTCTGGGAGAGAACAAAGAGTCGCTTTGCGTGTATCTGTTTTCTAAATAAATGCTTCCATGTTATCCCACCTACTTTGTTTTGAGTAACACATTACAAGCCTTTTGGCTCTTTGCTTTCTGACTGGACGATTGTCCTCCAAATGCACCGCGACATCCTCTTGTCCAAAGGTGCAGAGTCTCGCCCATGAACCCTGGGTGCTCCCCGATGCCCCGCAAAGCATCCCGGTCACCAAAGATCTCTCTCTGCCCGAGAGGCCATCCGTGGAGGGCTGTCCACGCCCTTCCAGCTCTCCTGTGACCCCGGAGCCTCAGGTGCTAGGTCTCTGCCACGGGTGGGCAGGTGGGGGGCCCTGGTGCCCTTCCCGCCCGGCTCTGGACCCCCAGAGCATGGGGTGACGCACGGGGGGCTTGTTCTCCTTGGCCGGAGCTTCCTGAAAAGGAACTCACCTGTCTCTCTAACCACAAGGCATTGAAGGATGATCTTTTTCTCTTCTTCCCTTGGTAGAGGAAGAAGGTTCCTCTCGGCCAACGGCCACCTGGCCCCGACCTGAGGCCCTGCCTTCCTTTACCTGAAGCTTCCGGAAGCCCTTCCTAGGCTGCCGGCCTTCATGCTACCTTCAAATCACCACCCTATCATTACTCCCTTACTACTAACCTTTACACGCTCTTTCCACCTTATTAAATTTAAAAGCTTCGGGACAACTTCCTACGTTGCTACTCAACAGCACTTCAGACTTTCAGCTTTTATTTCCTCGCGTTTCAACCACGTGGTTCATTAAAAGTCAGATTTTTAATTAAGTTGTTAATAGCTTCTTGCAGTTGTGTTTTCTACAAATATTTATTGGATAGCTTTTCAAGTATAAATTTGAGTAGCTATTATTTGTGACAGCTACCTCCTAAAAAAAAAAAGGCCTGATTTTAATAAAAAAGAGCTTTAAAGGGAATGATTTTCAACTGACTGGAGGCAGAAGTAGCACTGGCCCGTTTTGAAAAAGAAACCGCCTCTCGTTGGATTGTGGTGGTGATTAACCAGTGGCTTACTGCTCGTCTGCCTCAGAGTTCTGTGCTGTTTCAGCCCTGCCCAGGGATGGTGCTCGGTTGGCGTTCGCCGCGGACGTGAAGCTGATTGATTGAACTTGAAACTCTTGCCCTGTGAGTCACCAGCCGTCCCTCCACTTGACGGCCCGGCGCTGGGGAGGGCCCTCTCCTCCTTGCTGGCAGTTCTCCGTACGGGGATGATGACCAGGGGCGCCCCGCAGCTCCTCCGAGGCCGCCTTCCGTGCCCCCCGCCCTAGATCCCAGCCGCCGGGTCTGCCCCCCGACTCCATGCCCTCAGCTCTGGAACGCGGTCCCGTCCGTTTCCTGGGTGTGGCAGGGTCTACCTGAGCTAACCCCCAGCTCCTACCTCTCTGCCAGGTGAGCATCTAATGCACTCGGGCTGTGGCCTCTTGCATTTGCAATGTGGTGACATGGATTTGCTTCAGTTGGGGGCACTTTAAGAAATCAGAGCCTCTCCTCTTTACTATTGCTTATGTTTGTAAATCTCTCAGCCCACTTTTTCCCAGTTATACGTGTCAGATTTAAATATTACATTTGTATGTGATTGATGGTAGGGTTTTTTGTTTTCTTCCCGACTCTCTTTGGAGAAGGGGGAAAGCGGAGAAGAAATTGGCCCATCTGCGGCAGTGCAGGGTCCGGTGGCAGTGCCCACCATGCCGGCAGCAGAGGCTGGTCCCTGGGGGTCAGGGCGGGGGGGACGATGAACACCCCTGTGTGTCTGTCCACCCATCTGCCCCTGGGTCCACAGTGAGCGCCCCCGAGGGGCTGCGGGCCCTGTCCAGCCCCCCACCCCCTGCCTAGATGTCAGCCCGCAGCCAGGTCCCTCAAGCAAGTTTCCTTTTACTGGCCCTGTCGGCTGAGGGTAAAACCCGCCAGCAAGGAGCTCTCGTAATCCCTAAGCCCTTGCCAATACGTACGAAATCCAAGCCACCTGCAGAGGAAACCCGGACAGTGTTTGTCCAACCACCGCAGCAGTCTCGCTGCGTGTGAGCTTACACTCCAGGAGAATACAGGTCCATCTAAAAGGACTAGGTCTTCTCGGAATATACAGAGTAGAGACTGAGACACGAGGGTGGCCCAAGGCCAGCATCTTTCTCTCTGGGTGGTGCTTTGAGTCAAGGTGGCCCAGGAGAAGGTGAGGGGGATGGGTGGAGGACTCCCGTGAGTCATCTCCCTTCCTGCTCCCCCGCTTCCCGCCAGCACCCACAGTTGGTGGTCTCCTCTCACACCCTCATTTCCCCTTAGGTCCCTCCAGCGAGGCCATGGCGGCGCCCAGGCAGCTGGCCCTCCTCCTCTGGAAGAACTACACCCTGCAGGTGGGCTGGGACCCCCGAGGCGGGCGGGAGGGGCCCAGGGTCCTGGGAGGCGGTGTCTTCAGGAGGCTGTGAGGGGCCAGAAGACACGGTGCTCCCGGGGACCCGGCCTCATCAGCTCTGCATCCACGCAAATTCCACTTCCCTTCCAGAAGCGGAAGGTCCTCGTCACCGTCCTGGAGGTCCTCCTGCCGCTGCTGTTTTCTGGGATTCTGATCTGGCTGCGCCTGAAGATCCAGTCGGAGAACGTCCCCAAGGCCACCGTCTACCCAGGACAGGCCATCCGAGAACTGCCCCTGTTCTTCAGCTTCCCGCCTCCGGAGGGCGCCTGGGAGCTGGCCTTCGTCCCCTCCGGCAGCGACGCCGCGAGGACCATCACCGAGGCCGCGAGAAAGATGCTGGTGATCAGCATGAGAGGTGGGGGCTCCGGGCACGGGCTGGAGGGGAGCCTGGACCCTGAGCCCCGACTTCCCGTTTGTAAAATGAGTTGTCAGGGCCAGTGGAGTCACGTGGTGGCAACATTCTGGAAATCTCAGGCTCTGTGGTGGGATCGGATTCCTGACCGTGCAGTTGGGAATCCTAAGGGATAACTGGGTGAACGCTCCCCTGGAAAAGCTCTTCAAGTACGAGGCAGGGGTAGGGGGTGTAACAGGTGCAGGAGCCCCCAGGGAGCCTGTGCAGGGAGACTTCCAGCAAACACAGTCACCATTCTGTTGTTTCTCGATTTTTGCTCTCAAGGTGAAAAAAAAAACATAGTCTCTTCGTTATTCCTTTTAATGTTGGCACCTGCTTCCTGGGGTTAACCCGATTCCCCCAGCACTTAGGGGAAGCTCCTCGCCCTCACCCGGCGATCAGGGTGAAGCCCTTTATGTGAGATGGGCTCTGGGCAACGGAGGAATTGATGGAGAAACTGTATGTTAGTGTCCACTTGGTTTTTAAAACACGCCACTGTGGTTACGAGCTGCGCACGTGAGCCCTGGCCGCGGGGCCCCAGGGAGGGTTATAGATTGGCACGATGCGGCTCTGCTCCAGCTCTCGTAAGAAGCCATGGTGCAAGAAGAGGCTGCCCGGGGCCCAGCTCTGGCGGAGCAGTTCCCCCTCTGTATGGCGGTCTATCTCTTGGCCAAGAAGGAAAGCAGACTTGAGTCTCAGCAGAGGCTTGCAAAGCCTTGGAGACACTTGTACCTTTGCCATCTTGTATCTGTAAGTGATGTGGAGCCTCCAGAGTTTTCAAGTGGAAAGCGTGACGGGCGACTCACTGCTCGGTTGCTTTCTCTCCACAGTGCGAGGCTTTCCCTCCGAAAAGGACTTTGAGGACTACATCAGGCACGGAAACCGCTCTTCCAGCGTGCTGGCTGCGGTGGTGTTTGAGCACGCCTTCAGCCACAGCAAGGATCCCTTACCCCTGGCGGTGAGACTCCCCGGGGCCCCGACCCTGTGCCGGGCATTGCAGCAATGTGAGCAGAACCTTAGCTTCCTCTGTTGTGAGCTCCTGCAACCTGTGAAAGCCGCCACTTCTTCCTTAAACCTTAAACCGCTGCCTGCGAGTAAATATTAGACTCTCTCTTCGGGTCCAATATTGCCAACTCAGCCCCCACTGATGGGAGCCCCTGGCGCTTCTTTAAACTGCCGTCCGGGGCGATGATTTCCGTGCCCAAAGGAAGCCGTCCATACCACTCACTCAAGGTCCCCTGTAGTTCTCATTTTATAAAAGGTGGTTCCATCGCCACACCCCTGTGGCTTGGCTCTAAGAGGACAGACGGGGGAATAGCAGGCACTTGGGATTTGAATACGGGGTGGCATTTGAACTCCAGTTATGTTTAAGAAAAAGAAGCTTTTTACTTGCCTGATGACATGAAGACAGAAACCACCAAGTCTGTCCAGCATTATTTTCACAAACCGCCACCCCAGCCCTAAGTAGGGGCTTCTCAGTGACATCTCACATGTGGGGTTCGTCGGACATGGGGGTGGGGTTGGGGGTGGTCCCGCCACAGCAGCGAGAGCCCCCAGAGCGGCTTGTTTCTTCTTTGTTTCCATAGGTGAAATACCACTTACGGTTCAGCTACACGCGAAGAAACTACATGTGGACCCAGACAGGCTCCGTTTTCCTGAAAGAGTCAGAGGGGTGGCACACCACTTCCCTTTTCCCCCTTTTCCCAAACCCAGGGCCGAGGGAGCCCACATCCCCCGACGGGGGCGAGCCAGGTGAGGGGCATCTCGAGCACACTGGTTGCCCACCCTGGGTGCTAACTGGGGGTGCTGACATGAGGGCCATGCAGAAAAGGAAGGAAACCTCCTCTGGGTGCCCTCCTCTTACCCCAGAAAACATGTGCCTTTGAGGGGCATACTTACATTTCAGTTTCAAAGACGCCTCAGTTTGCTTTGAATCCTTTGGGTTTAGTCCCGTGAGTCCCCTTCTCCCTGGCCATCTCTGGGCACAGGGGGACGGGCTGTTTCAGCACTGTGCTTGTTGTGTAGTTTATCCTAGTTTAATTGAATCCATGTAACTGATACAAGTTGGATCTTGGCTGGTTGAACCTTATTTGTGTGCACCGTGGTGTTCTAAACCTCTAAGTCCATGGCAATTTATTATAGCCGCAGCAGGACACAAGCACTCTCACCAAAACCGCCTCTCCTGTCCACCTCTGGCAAAGCCGGTCAGCCTCTTCCTGCTTCTGGCCCCTCCTGGCTGGGGGTGCGTTTGGCCACCTGAGCACTTGCCTCTCTCTGCAGCTCCAGCACCCACTCAGGCCCAGCCCTTCCCCTCAGCCTCTCACTGGCTATGGGGAAACCGTGTCTTGTTCCTTGGCTTTTTTTGTTGTTCCTGTTTTCCCAACCTTATTCTTCTGGTGCCTTCTTTCCTAATATTTTGGGCCTAGCTTTTGTTGGTTTAGAATCCCACTAAACCCGTTCCGAGCAAGCAGGGTCTTTTCAGCCAGGGTCGTCTGGAGGCGTTTTTAAAAACGTGATTGTGCGTGTGACTTGCAGAGTGGACATGGCAGCAGTGTCCCTCTTACTTCACTATGGGAGTCTGATGCCTTTTCTCCCTTGTCCCACGGGGCCATAGAACAGCCCCAAGGCCCTTGGGGGCTGCAGAAGGGGTGTCAGGTGAACTCGCCCTATCGCCCCGCATGCCCCGTTTTCTGGGGACCCTGGGCCATCCTCATATGAGGGTACATGCAGCCCTCTTGTGTGAGCAGCCCCTCCCGCCGTGTGTCAGCCTGATGGGCGCGGACGTCCTCTGCCCTCACCCCAGGGTACATCCGGGAAGGCTTCCTGGCTGTGCAGCATGCGGTGGACAGAGCCATCATGCAGCACCACGCCAACGCCTCCGCGGCCCAGCTGCTCGAGAAGGTCACCGTGGTCGCCAAGAGGTTCCCGTACCCGCCCTTCATCTCCGACCCCTTCCTCATCGCCATCCAGTACCAGCTGCCCCTGCTGCTCATGCTGAGCTTCACCTACACCTCGCTCACCATCATCCGGGCCGTGGTGCAGGAGAAAGAGAGGAAGCTGAAGGTAACCCGCCTGCCGTGGTTTTGGGGCCGCGCAGCCAGGCCTGGGGCTCAGGGCGGGGCCGCCCAGGCAGTGGACCCCCGGTCAGGGGACCCTCAGGCAGAGGACCCCGGGCAGGGGACCCCCAGGCAGAGGACCCCCAGGCAGGGGACCCCCAGGCAGAGGACCCCGGGCAGGGGACCCCCAGGCAGAGGACCCCCGGGCAGGGGACCCCCAGGCAGAGGACCCC
>PVKY010006187.1:0-16310 GCA_004027775.1 Bradypus variegatus
GGACTAATCAGATTCACTCACTCGTTTCAGAATGCAGACTTCTAGTTTCGCCAGATGGACGTTCCCTGTGGCTTTAGGAGACCTCCTAGCTACTTTGGAGGTGACGTTCTGGGTCACTTTCTGGTTTTTATTCATTGTTTTTCACGGAGGTGTCTCCTTGCTTTGTCTCACCTAGCCGCCATCATAGGTTCTCCTCCTTGATGTTTTCAACAAAAGGTAGAGAAAGATGTGAAACCACATGCTAATAGCAAACACTGACTGAGCACTTTCTACGTGCCAGGAATTTTACAAAGTATTTTACTTGTAGGAAAACATATGTAGACTCATATATTCTTTGAAACAACCCTATGAGGTATGAGCTAACTCAACTTTACAGATTAGGTGATCGAGGCACAGAGAGGTTAAGTAACTTGTCCAAATTCACACAGCCAATGAGGGGCAGAACCAGAATGTGAGTCCAGCCTCTCTGGCTGGGGAATCAGTGTGCCTAACTGTAAGTCCCCCCTGGCTTGTGTCAAATGGAGGGACTGAAGACTCATGACCTGAGGTGCTCATTGAGGGAAAGACTCATGTAAGGTGAGATACATTACTTTGCACATAGGAGAAATTAAATGATGTGCTGAATTAGACTGCTCTCTATATCTGCATAGCCAGAACTTTCTTTAAAAGCTAGCAATGGGGAAGAGAGATGGTTAAGGATATGGGTTCATTATGGTCTGTCCTCAAGGAGTTTATATTTAAATTTAAAAAGAAAACCAGACCTGATGGGGCATGTTAGTTGGAAAGTCTCCGCCTAAGGCTGAGGGCAGTGACTTGCCCGCCCTCGGGGCGCATAGTGAAGTGGTTACATCTTGATGCCACATCTAATCCCTGTTTGGGAAGAATAAAGTGTTCATAGGAAAATTCACTGAAAATACACTAATAATGGACATATTCTCTGTACTTTTTAGCCTCTCCCAACTTCTTATTTTTCAAAATTCAAACCTACAGATAGTTGCAGTAACCCAGATTCTCTTCACCTAGATTCACCAATTTGGCCACAATCTAGCTAGCTAGCTATATCATCCATCCATCCATCCATTATCCATATTTATGTTTACTTACATCAATCCATCATCTATCCATCCATCATCCACTCGATCTAAATATCCATCCGTCCATCCATCCATCCATGCTTGGAGATACTGACATTTCACCCTAAATACTTTGAAATGCATTTTCTAAGAACAAATTCACCCTCCAATCATGCATTCAACAGTTATCACATTTGGGAAACAACAGCGATGCAGCACCGTTACCATCTATCACAGTCCATATTCAGATGTCCCCAGCAGCATTCTTTTTAGTTGTTTTTTCTTTTTCCTGCCCAAGATTTAGTCAAAGATTATAGATTGCATTATTTGTTAATAATGAAAATTTGACACAAACACCAAAACTTTTTTTTTAATTTTAGAATTTTGGATATAAATCTGGCTTAGTGGGTATTACTGCCACCCTTCACAGCAGGAACCCACTGAGATCACCGAGAATTCTTTTGAAGACGTGATGACCGTTGCGGGTGATCCCAGCACTGTGCTGTATGGACTGACGGGAGACATGGTTTGGGGTGGGAGACTTGTCCATACTGTTTCCATGTCCCTGGGCCCTCTCACTTTTGTCCGGGCAGGCTGGTGCCTGTGTAGCGTGCAGAGGCCCAGCCAGCCATGACGGTGTTCTAGAATTCGGAACGGTGTCACTAGAGGGGTGTGTGGGGGTGTGCATTACCTGTAGAGGACAGTCTAGGGCTCTGGGGGAACCTGGGAAAGGGTTCCAGGTGGAGGAAACCTGTGCAGAAGACCCCGAGAAGGTGCTGGGTGTGGGGAGGGGGGTCATACCCCCAGGAAGTGCCACCTGGAGGCCATGGTGGAACGTTAGGAAGGTGGAGGACCCCCACCTCCCATGCTCCTCCTTCAGCTGCCTGGCGACCCCCAGATGGATGAAGCAGATGCACCCAACCCCTCCCTTTGGATGGGTATCCCGTTAGGATTCCTCTTACACACCACTGTCTCACACAAGCGAGGCCATCTGTGCGGGAAATTCCTGCACGTGGAGTTGAAGGGTCAAAGGGTATGTGCATTTGGAATTCTGATGTTTTAGTTTCCTGGAGCTGCCGGAGCAAAAATACAACACACCAGGAGGCTTAAAACAATAGAACTTTATTGTCTGTCAGTTCTGGAAGCCAGAAGCCCAAATCAAGGTTTGCAGGGTTTGGGTGGCGAGTGGCAATCTGTGTTCTTGGCTTAGGGCCAGCTCAACCCGTCACACAGCCGCTTCTCTGCCTTCTACTGACTGTGTCCAAATCTCCTCTCCTTACAGGAACCCCAGTCACAATATGTTAGGCACCAGCCACCGGGTTTGGCCTCATCTCAACAACAGCCTCAAAGACCCTGTTTCCAAACAGAATCACACCTGCCCCCTGGGGAACACGATTTGACCCGGAGGAGATGGGTGTTAACAGATTGCCTGGGGGAGGCTGTACGATTTGCACTCCCACAGCCAAGGACCAGAGCATGATCCTCTAGCCTTTCAAAAGAAACCCATCACCCTTTATGTTTTCTACTCCAGTATGTTAAAATTATTCCTGTAGTTTTGTTTTTCTCCTATCACAGTATAGTTGAATAGCTCTTCCTATGCTGAAGAGCCATCGTATTTTCATTTCTGTGAACTGATCACAGACTTTGCTCATTTTTCTTTTGGGCTAGGTAATCTTTCTCTCGATTCATAAAAGCTTTACATATATGAGAGACGCGAGTCCTTTGTGCTATCATTTTCACATGACTTCCTCTGGCTTATCATTTCTCTTTTGAATTTAACGGAGATTTTAGCCAGGCAGAAATGAACAAGATGGTTTACTTCACTGAATCCAAGAGGCCACAGGACTAGCTGGGAGAGCCTTGGAGAGAAGTACCTGGGGCAGGTAGGGAGGAAGGAAAACCCGCATCCCAGTTTAGCCTCAATTTTGCTCTGACCCCGGTGCGTTTTCCAAACTTTGATTCACCAGCATCACCGGTGTTTAAGGAGGGGGTTTCAGGAGCCTGGGTTCAGAGCCCAGCTCTGCCAGGCTTCGCCCGCCCCCTCCCTCCGCGTCCCCCCAGTCCTGGGGAGCAGGAGCCGCAGCTACCTGAGCAGGCCTCGGGGCTTCCGGCACGCACAGAAGGGGCCCTTAAAGTGTTCACTAGACGGAACAGAAAATGGGCAAAGATGGCAACACCCTTCCGGCCAAATTCAGAAATCATGATGCTTGGCCAGGAAATCCTAGGCCGGTTTTGGAGAAAAATCCGACCCCCTCTCCCACCCAGCCCCCCAAATAGAAACTGAGGGTCGACGCGGCCATCAAGTGACAGGTAAAGGCAGCCGGGCGAACTGCCCACGCGTGTCGGCGGCGCTGGCCCCACGCGGGTATGCGGACCCGGGCCCAGCCACCGGGAGAGGGTCGCGCTGGCCGCCGGACGACTCCTCCGGCCCGACCCGCGGCCCACGACCCCTTCCACGCAGCCCAGCACCCCACGACCTGGTCCCCAAGGGCCCGCCGGCCCAGACCCCGCGGCCCCGCGCTCCATGGCCCCTTCCCCGCGGCCCGCGCCCTTAGCTCCGCTAGCCCCGGCCCCGCGGCCCGCCACCCCCGTCCACGCGGCCGCGGCCCAGGGGAACTACAACTCCCACAATGCCCCGCCCCCGGCCCGCGGCTTCCGGTGCTGCGCAGTTTCCGGAGCGGATCGCAACCCGGAGTCCGGATCCGAGCCCGCTCTGCAGATTCCAAAGGCAGGTAAAGCCCCGGGCCCCGCGCCCGCCGGCCGCCCCGCGCGCCGCCCCGGCCCCGGCCCGCAACCTCGACCCGCGCCCCCGGCCCGCGCGCTCCGGCCCCGCGCGGCTCCGCGCCCCGCCCGCCGCCACCGCCGCCCCGGTCCAGCCGCCATGCCGCCTGTTCTTTGTTACAGTCGCGGGCTGCGGGGCCGTTGGCGATCGGAGTCAAAACCCGGCTGGATTTCCCGGAGCCGCTCCGGGATCGCCCTGCGCGCCGCCCGCCGCCGCCGCCGCCGCCGGCTGCCGGGTCCCGCCGCGGGCGCTCCGGGCCGGGCCGAGCCGGGCCCCCGACGCGCCCGGCCTGCCCGGCCCGTCCGTCTCGACGCGGAGTGCGGGGGCCGCGGGGACCGGGGCTCGCCCGTGGGCGCGGCGCAGGGAGGCTCCCGCCGGTCCCGGCCCCGCGCGGCTCACTCCCCGGGCCCTCGGTCGCCCCCGGCCCCTCTTTTTGCTCTCTGGTACCGTCCCCAGGCGCCCTGGGGAGGGTCCCCGGACCCCCGTCCCCGCTTTTTGAAAAGCAGTTCCCAGACCCCCCAATAAGACCCCTGCGTGTGAATTTTCTAAGCCTGTCAGGCTCCGAGGGCAGGTGGAGAGGCCCGCGGACAGGTGACATGCTCCCGCCCTAGGCGCAGGTGGCCGCACAGGTGAGGCCGGCCCTGACCCCGCGGGCGCCGGTGGAGTGGGTGGCCACGTGCGCCCTGGCGACAGGGGCTGTTCCGGGTGGGCGTCAGCTCTGAGAAGACAAAAGTGGGTCTCACTGCGGATACCGTCCTACCCGATGTTCATACTTACCCACTGACGTTTACCAAGGTCTACATACGGTGGATAGGTGTTCCTCACAAATGCCCAGAAACGGCCACAACCCTTCCCCCAGGTCTCCAAGGGGAGGTTAAAACGGTGGAAGCGAGTGTTCAGAACTGCCAAGAACGTTTTTAAAAACCACATTTGCTTAAGCCACTTAACTAAAATCCCAGACTCACCAATTTGGGGAACCCAGCTTGGTTCCTGAAGGTATTTTAAGGATGAAAAGTAAAGGAGCAACTGGTTTTGTGATGAACCTTAAAAGGAAAAGGCAGAGGTGGAGCAGTCTCCTTGGAGAGTGTGCGCTGACTGTCAACACTGCTTTTACAAGCCAGGTACCTCTGCCACGCACCGCCCCCCCAACCTCCATCACCATATTTTGTTTCAAGCCTGGATGTTTTCAGTTCTCCACATTTTCACTGCTCCACTCTGCTTTCCCTGGATTTCCTTTACATTGCTGCCTTATGGAGAATGGTTAAGAAATAGTGGAACTATAGAACTATAGTTTGGATTTTAAAACGAACACTACTTTTTCTCCTTTGAAGAGTCTATTTTTTTCTTCTGATATCTATGATTCATACTTTTGCAAAAAAGTTACCAGAAAAGAGTATAATTAAACGTTTGATTTTGGAAGCAGAAGGCAGAGTTGTTTCTACAGAAGACAAACACACAAATTAAAAACATCAACAACTAATGCAAGGCTAATAGCTTTTCTTGGAATATTTATATCTGGGAAGGAACTCCGCTCACTTAGGTTGTACGGCTCCGACATGGTTCTTTCTGTGTCACCGTCCGCGTGGCGGCCGGGGGAGGAGAATGCGCCTCCAGTTTCACAGATGGAAGGGCACTGGTCCTCCGTGTGGTTTCGGAGGCCGAGGTCGTGAGCCGTGGCTAGTGCTTCCCCAGCCTGCATTCCTTGTCTGAAAAGTGTGCGCAACACCTGTCTCGTTCACCTGAGGGGGTGCCTGGGGCATGTGATCGTTTATTCAGCCATTTATTCAACGAGGACTCACCTCCCCCCTGCGGCAGTGCACAGAATGAGACAGGGAAAGGCCCGGCCTGCTGGGGGAGATAATAAATTCTAGGTTGGTAGTGGTGAGAGCCAGGAAGGAAAAGAGAGGAAGGAAAGCAGAGGGAGGCCTTGGTGGGGAGGGTCTGGGGAGGGGGGAGACCTGGGGCAGGTGTGTCCCAGGCAGGAGGGGGGCACGTGCAAAGGCCCTGGGGTGGGAGCACACTGTGTGTTCAAGGACAAGCAAGGGCGGTGTGGGTCCAGCAGGGAGAGCCCGGGGGAGGGGGCAGACTTGAGGGGACACCACTGGGGGGCTTTGAGCAGGTGTGGTTCAGGACTCATGTCCTTGTAGAGGTGACCCTGAGCCCAGGCCGGAGATGAAGCTACACGCAGCCCTGCAGCCGCAGGACCAGCTCAGCCTTTCAGGGGATGTTCCCAGAGCTGGATGGGAGCTCTGCAGGCCAAGGGGTGACCGAGGCCCGGTCCCCGAGGTGCAGCCCTGGGAGGGGTGACTTTAGCCCAGCAGCGGCTTCAGACTGCCCCTCTGGGGACGGAGAGACCCCTGCACCGGGTTCAGGACCTCCCCTCCCTGGGGACCCTCCTTAAGCGGCTCTGCCTGAGAGAGGCTCCCCACTGCCCGCTGCCCGGAGAGCCCGACCCAGTCCTGGTGTGGGGCTTGGTGTGGGGTGTGGCCCCGGGTGTGGGAACCTCGGGGTCCCGGCAGATATGGGGGCTGGAGGAGGTGCTCCCCTCTGCCGTAACAAACCCTTTGCAAGCGTTGACGAACGGGGCCCTGAGCCACCTTGATTTGATTTTGGCTCCTCACCTCTCTGGCACAGGGTTTCACACGACACTGTGGTGGCAAAGCTCTTTCCACTTCTTTATTTATAGGAACAAGGAGCCCCTGCACTGACATTTGTAAAAACCTCAGAGTCAAAGTATCATACGAAGCAAAGGATATGTGAGCTAATTGGGGTAAAGAAGCCCCATCAGCTTCATTAAACACACATCTTGTGTTAAGTATTTATCATAATTCATATTTATTCTGTGTGTCTGTTTTGATCATTGTGTTCACGGTGTTATGCTGGTAACTTATTGCAGAAGAAAAGTTGCAACACAGCATTGTGGTCTTAGAAAATTAAGAATAATTGAATGGATGTGCATATTTGTTTAGCCCAGAAGTACAGGAGGTAGTCAGTAGCGTGATTCCAAGCACAGATGCGGAACGGTGAGTGTAAAGTCCACAGTAACAGTGATACGAGTTCATGAAGTTGCTGGCGGAGGAGAAGAGCTCGATCTGTGCTTTATAAGTGGATGAACACGGGCCTCCCATTGCAGCAGTGCTCAGAGTCCCATAGGCGTGTTTACAAGACAGACACCAAGCTTTAGTGTGAAATGTCAATAGTTACGGTCCACCAGGAACTACGAGTGATGAGCAGCAGAAGCCGCCAGCCGAGGTGCAGGGAGCTGCCAAGTTGGGGTCTGGGGTGGTGGTGGACGAGTCACCTGGGCATCCCACTGGGGGGCTCTGAAACAGGCCGAAACGGGAAGGGGATTAGGAGGCAGGATGGGGCGAGCTGGGTAGAAAGCTGGGAGGGGGCGGGAGTCGCTGGGCAGTGGGCGTGAGGGGCAGAAGGCGCCTGCACTTGTGCTGGGGACAGTCCTGTGCAGGATTGAATGGGAGGCAAAGACGTGAGGTTTGCAGAGAAGGGTGCAGAGGAATGGGGCTTCGGAGCCCGAGGAGGAGGTGCCGTCAAAGAAAACCAATTGTTTTTACTCAGGGGGCTCTGGTTGAGGCTGGGGGGATGGCGTGGATGTTATTTGGTGCGGCAGAGAGAGGCCACAAGGCTTCAGGGAGGAGGGTCCCATGGTTTCGGTAGGAGTTGGCAGGTGCAGGGGAGAGACGAGATGTAGGGTGGGGTGCAGGCCCGGGGAGGCTGGTCTCGGGTCCGCCATGGGGGTCTCCCAGCTCTGGACAACCCCACGGGGCCAGCGCTCTGGAAACGCCCTGCATTCTCCATGAGGAGTGCAAAAGGCCCTGCTTACCCACAGTTCCACAAATTTAGATAAAACTGGACCTGGGATTTCTCAGCCATGGTGTTTTTCTTTGCCTGAGACAGGCCCCTGTCATTGGCTCCGTTTTCCATGGTCGGCATGGCCTATGTCTCCACTTCGCAGCTGTGAGTGTTTATATTTTGCAGTTATCGGAAAACCTCTCTCAACTGGCCTCCACAAACCTGGTATGAGCCGCCTGTCTCGGAACCTTGGTTTGCACGGCTGGTCCGGCATGGATAATGGGGGACCCTCACTTCCCACTCGCCCCCTGGGGAGCTGGGGCCCCACCTGCCAAAGATTCTGTTTTTGACAAGTGCTGGTTCATGGGTTTTGTAACTCTCAAGGCCTTCAACGTTTTGTATCTCATTAGTTATGGTTACGTTTGCCATTTGTTGCAACCCAAACACAAATGTGGCATCACAGAGGCAAGGTGTTTTCAGAGTCCTCGTGCTGACCGTACACGAGCCCACTGAGCTGCTAGCCTCTTGGGACGGCCTCCTGACCCCCTTTCTCTGTACGCGCTCCCCAGCTGTGGGCTCAGAGCCGGAGAACCTGATCCTTTTTATGTGCTGCCCTGGCACCCCACCCTTTACCACCAGAGGTGGGAGCTGGTCCCCAAGGCACTGAGTTAAAAGTATTTTATCCCATTAAGTAGGAACCAGTCCTCACCACCCCGCTTTCTTCTGTTGTTTTTTGTTTTTGGTTAAGTAAAAACCTTTCTGTGGTTTGGAGCCCTGATCAGTGTGACGTAGACGCCACCAGGATCCCCTAAGGTCTCAATTTCGGGCATCCATGGTGACAGCAGGGCCATCTGCTCTGGTGCGGTCGTCCACAGGGACAACAGGGCCATCTGCTCTGGTGCAGCCGTCCACAGGGACAGCAGGGGCAGCTGCTCTGGTGCACCCATCCACAGTGACAGCAGGGCCAGATGCTCTGGTGCAGTCATCTGCGGGGACAGCAGGGCCAGCTGCTCTGGTGCAGCCATCCACGGTGACAGGAGGGCCAGCTGCTCTGGTGCAGCCATCCACGGTGACAGCAGGGCCAGCTGCTCTGGTGCAGTTGTCCGTGGGGCCAGCAGGGCCAGCTGCTCTGGTGCAGCCATCCACGGTGACAGCAGGGCCAGCTGCTCTGGTGCAGCCATCCACGGTGACAGCAGGGCCAGCTGCTCTGGTGCAGTTGTCCGTGGGGCCAGCAGGGCCAGCTGCTCTGGTGCAGCCATCCACGGTGACAGGAGGGCCAGCTGCTCTGGTGCAGCCATCCACGGTGACAGCAGGGCCAGCTGCTCTGGTGCAGTTGTCCGTGGGGCCAGCAGGGCCAGCTGCTCTGGTGCAACCGTCCCTGGGGACAGCAGGGCCAGCTGCTCTGGTGCAGTCGTCTGTGGGGCCAGCAGGGCCAGCTGCTCTGGTGCAGTCATCCGTGGGGCCAGCAGGGCCAGCAGCTCTGGTGCAGTTGTCTGCAGGGACAGCACGCTCAGCTGCTCTGGTGCAACCGTCCATGGGGACAGCAGGGCCAGCTGCTACAGTTCCCTCACATGCGGAGAGTGTGAGAGGGATGTTGGGATTCCCATGTCTGCTTCATGAGCCACCATGAGCCTGCCGAGGCCAGATTGGGAACTGGTGCTCAGATGACATGGCTCTGGGAAATTAGTCCGGAGATGAGGACATGTCCTACAGAGGGTCCCTGACCTCCTGCTGGGCCCGCGGGGAAGTGAGGGGCCTGGGGGACTCGACTGCTGCCCTCATGGTCGAGTCACTCACCGGGGAGTGAGGCCGTGGCATAAACAGAAGAGCCGCTGGCTCTAAAGGTGGCACGTGCTCCTGGGGAGGGGAGAGTCCAGGTCAGGATAGCAGGTGATGGGCCGGTCAGTGGGGGTGCAGAAAGAATCCTGGGGCACAGGAATCGCTTTATGTGGCCCGAGCAAAGTAGCGTGTGTAACAGGAAGTAAGATTAGAAAAAAAGGCAAGTTAGACCCCGTTTCCAGAGCTGTCAGTGCCAAATTCACGAGTTTGAACTTTGTTATAGGCAGTGAAGAGTGGCTGCTTACCAATTCTTCATGATACTGAAAGATTGCTTTTTGTTTTGTTTTGTATAGCAAAGTCGTGATGGGAAAGTAGAGAATCATGGGATGACATGTTTAAGAACCACTGTTTTGTGAGTTTGTAGTGAAGTGATGAACTAGAATTTAGAAATTGTACAGGTGCAGGCTGGAGAGAGACTCAGACAGTATATGGTACAAATCCCTCCCATTTTACAGAGGAGGAAACCAAGGCCCAGGGAGGGGACATAACTTATTCAAGGCTTCTCACAGCTAGTAACCAGTGGAGACCAGCTCAGGTCCTAGTTTCCAGTCCTCTTAAAACAAACTCGGACTCTCACAGCTGCTGGGGCAGCATTTCCTAAAGTCTGTGCCCAGGAACAGTAGTTCTCTAGAATGTTAGTAAATGTAAAAAGTGTTCCTTGCCCAAGTAAGGTTGGCAACTGTAAGTCTCAACACATCTCTACAGGAGTCTTCCTTGCAGGACTTTTCAGAGCCTTTGATGTGCCCCCATGTGCTGTGGCTCCAGAAAGGGCATATGCAGTGTTTACAAATTGATTTGGCAGCAAGGCCAACTCTCTGCCCCCGTCCCCCTCCCCCCATGTGATGTGTTTTAGGACTAGTGGTTTGTAGAACATGGTTTTGAAAATAGCACTTGCTCTTTTGCTTTTTCCCTTTGGTGATTTTTCCTTAATGTTTTTAATATTAGCATGAGAGCATGTTCTCAGTAGGAAAGATGTCCCTCTTCCTTAAAAACAAAATTTGTAAACCTTTAGAACAAGACTGGCTACTGGGCCCTCAAAGGTGCCTGGTCCAGATTGAGACGTGCTGTAAGTGTAAAATACACACCAGATTTCAAAGTCAGTATGAAAAATCGAGTGTAAAATCTCTCATTTTATATTGATTGCATGGTGAAATGATAATATTTTGGATGTACTGGGTTAAATAAAATGTTGCTAAAATTACGCGTGAATTCCAGCAAGATTTTTTTGTAGATGTCAGTTTGCCAGAGCTGCTATGACAGATCCCACTTGGGGCCACGTGGAGGCTTGAAGCCCAGACTGAGGTCGCAGGCCGTGTGCTCCCCCAGGTCACCAGCGTTCTGGTGACGGCCGCCCTCTGCCATGTGCCACCTCTGCCTCCCTGTGTCTGCTGATTTCTGGTTTCGTCCAGTTTCTGGCTACTTCTGGCTGACCGCATCTGAATCTCCTCTCTTTAGAAGCTGTCAGCCATGGATTAAGGCCACCTTGATTGAATTTGGCCACAGCTTATAATTAATAATAGCATCTTTGGAGGGTCCCATGTACAAGTGGTTTCCCACCCACAGGACTGTGGATTAAGGTTTGAGCGTGTCTTTTGTGGGTATATGATTTGATAGAAAAGGTTGTTTTTAAAGTTATATATATTCTAGAGGAACTAGAATAGCTAAAACAATTTGGGAAAAGGAAAATAAAGTAGGAAGAATCATGTACCTGATTTCAGACTGACTGTAAAGCTGCGGGAATCAGGCCTGGGTGCTCTTGGTGGAGAGCTGGATGTGTGGCTCAGTGGCAGGGAACGGAGATCCAGAAGTGACGCGTGTGAGGACGGCCAGCCGGCCATTCACAGATGTGTGAACGCATTTCGGTGGAGGAAAGACAGACTTCAGCAAATGTGCTGTCATGTTTGGACATCCATGGGCAAAAAAGGAACCTCGACCTGAACTTCACACCTTATATAAAAGTGAACTTACATAAAAGTGAACTCCAGTTGGCTTAAATGTAAATGTAAAACTCTACGACTTTTAGAAGAAACATCAGAGAAAATCAGTGGGGGCTGGAGCTTGGTGAGGAGTTCTTAGACTTGACACGCAACGCATGGTCCATAAAAGAAAACCTTAGTAATCAACTGGGCTACAATATTAAAAACCTTTGGTCTGTGAAAGATCTTATTAAGAGAAGAAAAAGACAAGCTGCAGAATGGGAGAAAACATTTGCAAACCATGTATCTGACAAAGGATCTAGAATATATAAAGAACCTTTAAAACTCAGTGGTAAAACCAACCAACCATCAAAAAACAATCCAATTAGAAAATGAGCAAAAGACGTGAACAGGTATTTTACCAGAGAGGAATACAGATGACAAAAAGCACATCCCAAAATGCTCAGCGTCCTTAGCCACTAGGGAAGTGCAGATTAAATCATGATGGGATTGTGCCCCCATCGCCACCATCCGTGGTCCATGCTTTGCCATTGCCCCACGCAGACCCTGCACCCGGTAGGCAGTAACTCCCCCATCCACCTGCCTCCTGCCCCTGGTAACTTCTCATCTGCTTTGCTCTGTGAATTTGCTTAATTCTAGATATTTCACATCAATGCAGTCGTGTACTCAGCAGGCTTTCTCCAAAGTCCATCCATGTCGTAGCAGGTGCCAGAGCTCCGTTCCTTTTTAGGGCTGAGTAGTAGTCCACCGTTTGGCCAGCTGCCATTAGTGGTCCGCTCCTCTGTGGACCGACACTTGGGTTGCAGTTGTGGATAATGCTGCTGTGAACACGGGTGTGCGCCCATCTGTTTGAACCTGACTGCTAATCTTCCCAGCTTCTTGGCGAAAATCATACAAACAAACCACTTCAAGTTTTCCAACCAATGCTTAATTATTTGGAAGTAAAGACGGGCTCTGGTTAAAAGGTTTATCAAGGCTCTACTATATATGATCTATTGTGTACAATGCACATAAGAATTGGAAAAACAAATAGGAAATCAATGAAAGGTTATAAATTATAAGAGACATCACTTTTTCTCACAGCTTGAGGTAGCTTTAACAGAAACAATCAACTTTATTCTGGGGTTATGAGGGAGGTGAGAGCAGTTGAAGGGAGGGCAAGTGTGGAAGGGGTGGATTTGGGCTCTGCCTTGAGAGCTGGGTGGGATGGGCATGGGTGGCTGAGGGTGCGGAAGCAGCCGGAAGGAAGCTTGCTGTGTCCAGGGAGCAGGCCGTGTGGTCACGGCATGGGGGGTGGAGGTCGGGGTGGGGAGTGGAGGGAGAAGCATCGAGAAGCGGGGGGCTGGTGGGGCTATCTGAGGGCAAGTCTCCACCCCAGGCTGGCACTGTGTGGACGTACAGAGTGGATAGGAGTGTGCCCTCCCAGTCCGTAAAGTTTAGTGAGGAGATAGATGTTAGATATGCAGCGCACACATGTAGGACTACAAGTCGTAGAAGTGCCACAGGACTTTCCTTTGTAAAGGAAAATTTCATAAAGGATCATGGAATCCTCCCCAGAGAAGTGAGAGTTAAGCTCGGACTTGTTTAGAGAAAGAGCTGGGGAGAGGCTCCTGCTGACCTGGGGAGCAGTGTGTGTGGAAATCTGGGGGCAGAAAGAGCTTGGACCTTTCTGGGAACCCAGAAAGCCCCCATGGCTGGGGGAGGGGACAGAGGGAAGTGAGCTGCAGAGGCCAGGGCTGGCCATGCATGAGGGCTCAGGCTTGTCCCAGGGCAGTGGAGCCATGAGGAGTTTGGGACTGGCAAGTGGTATGAGGGGACTGAGCTGTGGGGAATGGACCCCAGCCAGGGCAGATGGAGCGGGGCTTGCCCACTGGAGCCCTTGCAGCCATCTGGGGCCTGGGCAGGCATGATGCGGTGGTGGAGGTGAGGGGACCCATCCTCATGGGAGATTTCACATCTCTCAGACAGCCACCAGGTGAGATATGGGGGGGGGGGCGGGCGTTGGCAGGGCTGCTGGGGAGCTCAGGTGTTCATGAGCTGGTCTGGGGGCAGCTTGAACTTCCAAGTGACAGTGTCAGAGGGGCTCCCAGTAGACCAGCGGGCATCGGCAGGGGGTTTAGTGAGAGCCAGGATGGGAGAGAGTGCTCAGCGAGCAGGGGCAGTGGGCGGAGAGCTGTCCTGAGAGCCTGGGCCTGAGATCGGGTGGAGGAGGGTGAGGAGCTTGGCAGAGGGGGCAGAGCAGGAGCTCCAGGGCGGCAGGAGAGCCAGCGAGTGGCCTCCGTGAAGGGGAGGAACTGGGTTTGCCAGATGAGGGGGCCCCGTGGCCCAAGGTCGAATGGCATGGAGGACACAGATGCCCATCGGGTCCGGTGCATGTCCCAGACCAGTTGGTGGAAGGACCTGAAGGGTCGATGTAAGATGAGGCAGTGGACAGAATGTGGGTCACCGTTTTGGAAAAGTCATACTCGTGGAAATTCTGCACATGCGGCACCCAGGGTGCTCTGGTCACCCCACCCCCTCCAGGCCCTCCCAGCGATGTCACCAGGAAGCAGATCCTGGGCAGACGGTGTAGTTTGTGAATTTCCTGGTGTGCATCTCTAAAGGAAAAGGGCTCTTAGAAAACTCACCACGATGCCTGTAGCACACCTCAGACATATCCTCCTAATTCCTGTAGATCACCAAATTCCCAGTCAGCGTCCATCCTTTCAGTCATCTGGTAAATGTCGTAAAGGCTTTGGTTTCCATCACGGTGCAGATCCCACCGACCCACTGCACCTTAAGTTCTTTGAATCTAGGTTTCCCCTCCGCATATTTTTTTTCAGTAAACATTTTACTTAGAGATAGTTGTGGATTCAGATGCAGTTGTGTTCCGGTTTGCTAATGCTGCTGCTTTGCAAAACACCAGAAATGGATTGGCCTTTGCAAAGGGGGTTTATTTGGTTATGATGTCAAAGTCTGAAGGCCATAAAGTGTCCAAGGTAAGGCATCAACAATCGGGTTCCTTCACTGGAGGATGGCCAATGGGTCTGGAAAACCTCTTAGCTGGGAAGGCACGTGGCTGGTGTCCGCTTGCTCCCAGGTTGTGTTTCAAAATGGCGTTCTCCAAAATGTCAGTGTCAGCTTCCAACGGCTGTCTCCAAAATGTCTGTCTCAGCTGCAGCACTGAGCTCCTCTCTGAGCCCTTACATAGGGCTCTAGTAAGCTAATCAAGGCCCACGCTGAATGGGTGGGGCCACACCTCCATGCAAATTATCTAATCAGAGTCATCACCCATAGCTGGGTGGGTCACATCTCCATGGAAATTACTTAATCCAATGATTCCAACTAAATCAACACTAATACATGTGTCCCCACAGAATTGGATCAAAGATAATGGTGTTTTGGGGGACATAATACATGCAAACTGGCACAGGTTGTAAGAGGGGTCCCACATACCCTTACTCAGCTTCTCCAGTGGTAGCATCTTGCGAAGCAGGACACAGTCATGGGCAGAGCTAACCAGGGCAGGGCCCCACCACCAGGCCCCCTCCTGCCGCCCTTCGGTAACCGGTACTGAGTCCTGACCACCACTGGGCTGTCTCCATTTCTGTGGTGTCGTCTTTTGAAGTTTATGAATGGACTGATGCAGGAGGGGACTTTGGGAATGGGCTTTTTTTCTCAGCAGGATTCCCTGGTGAGTCCTCCAGGTTGTTGGCTGCACCCCAGCCTGCTCCTCCTTTCTCTGAGGCAGGTGCTCCTGGGTAGGGTGGACAGTTGCGTTGGCCACTCAGCGCTTGAGAGACACGTGGGTTTTCCCCATTGGGTGGTTATGAATAAAGTGGCCGTGAGCATTCATGTCCAGGTGTTTTCTGCAGACATAACTCTTCATTTCTCTGAGATCAGTGCCCAAGAGTGCAATTACTGGGTCAGAAGGTAAGTGGAAGTTTAGTTTTATCATTAACTGTCAAAACATTCTCCATTCCCACCGTCTGTGCACAAGTGATTTTCTTCACATTCTCACCAGCATTTGAGCCATTCTGATGGATATGTAATGATGTCTTCTTGTGGTTTTGATTTGCATTCCCCTAGTGGCTAATGATGCTGAGCAATTTTTCATGTGCTTATTGGGCTTCTGTGTATTTTCTTTGGGGAAATGTTTATTCATATCTTTTCCTGATTTTTTAATGGATTCTTTGTATTCTTACTGTCAAGCTTTTTTTTTTAATTCAGTTTTATTCAAACACATGCACATAACATACAATCATCCATGGTATACAGTCAACCGTTCACAGTATTCTCAGCATTTTCCCTACATCAGAAAGAATCAGAACAAAAATAAAAAATAAAAATGAAAAAAGAACACCCAAACCATCCCCACATCCCATCCCAATTGTCATTTAGTTTTTATCCCCGTCTTTCTACTTCTCCATCCATATACTAGATAAACGGGGTATGATCTACAAGGTTTTCACAATCACACTATCACCCCTTGCAATCTACATTATTATATAATCATCTTCAGGAGTCCAGACTGCTGGGTTGGAGTTTGTTAGTTTCAGGTATTTACTTCTAGCCATTGCAATACATTAAAACCTAAGAGGTGTTTTCTTACATAGTGCATAAGAATGTCCACCAGACTGACCTCTCGACTCCATTTGAGATCTCTTAATCACCGACTCTATTTCGTCTGATTTTGCATACCCCTTTTGTTCAAGAAGATACTCTCAGTCCCACGATGCCGGGTCCAGATTCATCCCCAGGAGTCATATCCTGCATTGCCAGGGGTGTTCACACCCCTGGGCGTCGGGTCCCACGTAGGGGGGAGCACAGTGAGTTTACCTGTCAGGGTGGCTCAGAGAGAGAGAGGGCCACATCTGAGCAACAAAGAGG
>PVKY010006188.1:0-16307 GCA_004027775.1 Bradypus variegatus
GGCAGAGCCCTGAAGAGTGCCCCCTCCAAGCCTCCGCTCCAGAACTCACAACCCCAGCGACCAGCGGGCTCAACCTCAGGTGTGCACCTGTCACAGGTGCTGCCCTCCAGGCCCCGGGGTGGGGCGCACGGTCACCCAGAACACAGTTCACAGCCCCGAACGATCGTCAGAATTCCATGCTGAGCTCTGTCCACTGCTCTTCAGAGTCCCTTTGTGCTTTCGAGGCTCCTTCATAGGGCCACCTCTCCACTGTTAGCGGGAAACTGGAGAGTCAGCGTCGCAAAGCCACAGCTTGTACATATCCATGCACCTGCGCAGGCCGGCTCAGGCCAGGGGCCACGGCTCCCCGGCTTCCCTGAAGAGCTAACCACGTGCCGGGCACCGAGGCCCATTCCACACTGCGACACCTGCCCTCTGGGACCTTCCCGAGGATGGCGGGCTTAGTAAGCACTTGAGTTTAGGGGGTTCTCCGCATGTGAAATAGTGCACGAGGAAATGTCCTTATGGTTGGGATGAACGCATAAGGGGTGGGCAGCAGTGCACGGCAGACATGCGGGGCCGCACGGACGGCGTCTGTCGGCCAGGCCCCCACACCACCCAGATGCACAGCCCCGGCCCTCATGCCCCAGCCCTGCCCGGCGCGCCAGGAGCAGCCTGATTCCTCGGGGAGAGGGCAGACGGGCCGCCCAGCGTCCCCCGCTAACAAGGCTGAGGCCAGACGGGGTGCAGGTGTCCTGGCTCCAGAGCTGCACTCTCCGAGAGAGGCAGAGACTGAGAAGGATGGAGACGGCAGAGCACCATACGGTGAGTGCGATTAGCCCCCCGAGCTGTACACCTGCGAGTGGATAAAACGGGAGATCCTGAGGTGTATTTCGTTGCTACAGTAAAAAGTTAAAAGAGAGAGTGAGGCAGGGCTTTTGTTTGTCGGCTGAGAGCAGATGCCAAGGGCCTGCCCCGTCCCGGGTGAACTTGGGGGTCACATAGACATGGCGAGGAGCGTTGGAGGGACAGAGGCAGTTGGAGCTCTGCCTCAGGGTGCTGGCGCAGGAGCTGAGGGGGGCTGGGCCCACGAGGCGGTGGCTGGCTGTCCCCCTCCCCAGGTTGACTGGCCCTCAGTGGGGGGCAGGGAAGTCCCTGGTGGGCGGGAGGATGAGTGGGGAGTTGAAACCCAGTCTCCAAGGGCAGCTCGTTACTCTCCCGCTGACTGAGTTCAGACAGAATTTTAAGATGTCAAAAAAATAAAAATAAAGAGGCAGGCAGAGGGGAGCGGGCGCTAGATAAACCCAGGTGCTCGGCGAGTCACGCAGCTCCGGGGGCAGGCAGCGGTGGCCCCCTCAGGCTCCCCACGCCGGCTCAGGTGCCCCCATCCCCTGCTCTCGGCTCCCTTCATCTGGCTCCCTCGGGTGTTGTCCTTGAGGCCTCCGGGATTTCTGGAAAACCTGCTTTGCTTCCATTTCTGTCCAAATCTTGACAGAAAAAGATGTTGAAGTTCAATTTACTCACGCCACTTCTCCAGCCAACTCCTCTTAAAGGTGGGTCTCAAGACAAGGCGTCCATAACCGCCAGGCACCCCAAAGAAACGCCGGGGGAGCGCAGAGCTGGGGACACTGGGAGTGGACGTCTGGATAATCCACCTGCAGCACCTGCTTCAACCTTTCCGAGGTTTCTCGGTTGGCTGTTCAGGTTGTTTTCAATTTTATTGTGGTAACATATATACAACATAAAATTTCCCCTGGTAACCAATTTCAGGTTTATAATTTAATGGCATTAATTATACTCACAATGCTGGGCTCCTATCACCACATCCATCACCAAAACCTTGTCATGGTCCCAGAAACTCTGCACCCACTAAGCCTTCACTCCCCAACGCCCTCCCCTCCCCCAGCCCCGGGTAACCTGTCATCTGTATTCTGTCTCCATGAATTTGCATTTGTACAATATGTGTGCTTCTGTGTCTAGCTTATTGCACTCAAAATGTCTGAGGTTTACTTTTAACAATCCTTACAAGTCCTTTAACACTGATTTGTCTCTCTGCCTACCAGGGAGATGAACTAGTCCTATTGGAAAAAGGGTTTCCTGCCAAGCTCCCAGTTAAGAGTTCAAGTGTCAGAATCTCTGCCCTGGCTCCTGAAGAAATAAAACTGATAAAATCTGCCCCCACTGAACCCAAAAGGCAGCCATCACCCCCTCCCTGACTATGCCCAGAGGACCCAGCCCTCTTTTCCTCAGGTGCAGGCCCCTGGAAGGCTGGGAGGCAGCCTGGGCAGGGGTGACCGAGGAGGCTGCGGCTGCCTGTCAGAGGGGCAGCCACCTCCGCCCATCCCAGGGGGCACAGCTCCGGGGCGCTGTCCCTGGTGCTGCCCCTCCCTCAGCTCCACTCCTGCCTTAGCTCCCTGAAGAAGCCTCAGTCAGGTCCACGGACATGGCCTGGACCCCTGGTGGTGACCCCACCTTTGCCTGCAACCACCAACCAACCCTGCGTCCACCCTGACTCGTGACCGAGCTCCAGGTGCCCGTCCTGCGGAGACTCAGCCCCGTCCACTCGCTGGCCCTCCCATGGTGGCTCTGGTCCAGCCCTGTGATGCCCCATCTGCCCCCACCTGCCTGACAGCTCCTCTGCTCCCATACCTTCCAGGACAGTCACTCCCCACGGCCCCTCCAGCATCGGTCTGCAAACTGTAGGTGAAGCCCAGAGGTCGCTGCCTGAGCTTGTTCCCAGAGGAAGCTCCTGGGGGGTTTCACACACACACACCCAAATCTAAAATTCTTGGGAAACAGAAGTTATTGGAAAAGAAGAGAAGGGTCTCCAGGTCTTTCCCAGGCAGGTGGCATGCACTGGCAGAACCTTCCGGAGCCTGCTAGTTTCTCCAAGCTGCAGTTTGCACTGGCCCTTGGCACTGGGGTTAGAAGCTGCTTTGTGATGTGGATATTTCATTCCACATCATATTTCAAGTTCAAAGCATAGGGGTTCTCAGGCCACCCTTGGTCCTCCAAGAAAGATTTAAACCACAGAAATGCTACTTAAGCTCCCAGCCCTACCCCACGAGGCTAACGTCTTGCTTTCATTGCTCCAGCCTGAAGGGAAACCAGAATCTCCAAATCCACTCCAGCACCCCAAGGAAACAAAGATGTCTTTCTTCGGTAATGGTGGGTTAGGTTAAGTCAGACCTAACTCACCTCCCACTGATGGCAACACAAATGCCAAGACACCGTCTTCTCAGGGAAGCCCAGACTCAGCGAGACAAGCAGATTCCTGAAGGGCAGTGGTGGCCTGTGCCCCCAGCCAGTGCCATCACCCTGAGCTGGGACTGCTGCTCCAGAGCACACTGGGGGTGAGGGCGACAGAGACAGGACCTCCTGCCCATCCCCAGCAGAGATGTTGCAGGATGAGAACATCCCCCCATGTCAAGTTAGGACCCAAGAAACAAACCCCCAGCATACGAGGAACTGGAACTGAACTGGCCCACCTGCCCCAGCACTGCCGATCACATGGATGTGAAGACGCTGCCCCGGCAGCAGCAGGAGAAGGAAAAGAAGAGGGAGCATCCCATCCTCTGGGGAAGCTGCTGCAGACTGGCCTTTGCAGACCAGATACTGTGAGTGACCAAGGAAATGCAGGCTGACAGCTGGGCCCGACATGTGAGCTACTATTTCACATCTCAGAGCAACCCCACAAACAGACATTCGGGACAATGACACTGACCAATGATTACTGGTTAATGATAACCAGGGAAACAAGGGAGTGTGAGAGCCAGCTTGAGAAAAAAAAGGCAAACAGAAATAGACCCACACAACCTTCAGATGTTACAACTAACAATTATAGATCATAAAAAAACAATGCTTTCCTGAAATAAATAAATAAATAAATAAATAAATAAATAAATAAATAAATAAATAACAAGCTTAAAAACTAACTTCATGGAGTTGGAAACTATGACAAGTGATATACCCAACCTGAATAAAAAGAGAACAGGTTTAACATATAAAATAAAATAATTAAAATGAAAATCTCAGTGGACACCTGAGGGAGCAGATGGGAAAGCAGAAGAGAGAGAATGGGTGAATGGAAGATAATTCAGAAGAAATTACCTATAATTCAGCACAAAGAGACAAAAAGATAGAATATGCGTCAGGGAGAGAAAAGAAAGGGAGACAGAATGGGAAGTTCTCTCAGAAGAAGGAATAAGGGTGAAAAAATTTGGCAGAAGCAAAATTTGGGGATATAATGGCTGAGAATTCTGCAGAATTGAAGAGACACCAATCCATAGGTGCAAAATAAAGACAAAGCTAGACATACTATAATGAAACTTGAGAAAAACCAAAGGTAAACAGAAAATAATAAAATCTGCCAGATGGAAAAAGCTTACATTGAAAGGAAGGACAGTTAAATGAGCAGCTGACTTTTCACAAGAACAATGAAATAATGTTTTAAATATGAAAGAAGATAACTGCCAAATAAGATTCTATCCCTAGTAAAAATATATTTCACCCTTATTCTTGAAATAAAGACATTCTTCAGACAAACAACAAAAAGACTACATCGCCAGCACTCAGTAAAGGAAGCCCTTGAAACAGACGGAACGCATATCAAGCAGAAGAAATGTGATTCCACATGGAAGGTCTGGGATGCAAGAAGGAACGAAAAGCTACAAAAGTGCTAAAAGTGTGGGTAAATCTAAAATAAAGTTACTGTAAGAAAAAAACTGTCTTAGTGATTTCTACTGATGTTAAAAGGTAAACAAGGTGGAAATAAAATGCCACACAATAACATATAAGCTAGTATAAGCTAGGAGGGGGATAAACTGAGTGAACATATTCTAAGTTCCTTATATTATCTGGGAGGGAGAGGGTTTTGATTACCTTTATCTATGGATAGTTAATTTTATGGTGAAAATGTTAGAAAACTGAACATACAATGCTTATTAGAAGAGAGAAAAATGAGTGAAAAATTCATTCAATGCAAATGAAGGCAAGAAAGGAGAAAAGAGGGGCACAACACACAGAAAACACAAAATAAAAGAGATTTAAACCCAAATACATCAGTGGGCACATTAAGTGAAAATTAAGAAATACACTTCAGAAGTGGAGGCAAATGGCAGTGGACGTCATGATTTTTGAACCTCCCCAAATTCCCACCACACACAAAACAGAATAACTAGCATAGCAAAAATAAATAAATAAATAAAGTAAATAAAAAACCTCTTCTACAAAACAATGTGGCCAAGCGCAGCCACCCTTCTGATGCCTCCAGCTACCTGAACAAACTGGCCCTAAACTTACAGACTTAAAATGGCCATTTTGTTTTGCCAGGGATTGTGTGGGGCAGGGATCTGGGAAAAGCTTGAATGGGAGGTGCATTTCTGGTCCACGTGCTGTCAGATGCAGCTGTGGAGGCTGGAGGAACCACCTCCAAGAAGCCTTGTGCACTCACGTCTGGGTCCGAGCAAGGGTGGCTAGGAGAGGACGATGGCCATGGCCTGGGAGCCTGGTGGGCCGTGTGCCAAAGCAGCTGACGTGGTCTCTCATGTTGCTTCACACGGTGAAGTCGCTCTGGTCCCAGGGTGAGCTTCCCGAGAGCAAGGGAGCTTTTTAAGGGGCGGCTGGAGAGAAGCTGCAGGCCTTTTAAAGCCCTGCCTCTGGGGGGGGCATTTTTAGGGGGTGAAATTGTCCTGCCTGACACTGCAGTGGTGGGTCCCGATACGATGCACCTGTCAGATCCCATAGGGCTGCACGGCACCAAGGTGAGCCCCAGTGCAGACTCGGGACTTGGGTTAGTAATGATGTGCCACTGGCAGCTCACCCCAAAACAAACGCTCCCCACTAACACAAGGTGTTAATAATAGGGGGAACCATGTGGGGTGGGCAGGGATGGGGAAGAGGGTGTGTGGACAGCCTATGCTTTCTGCACAATTTTGCTGTAAAAAGAAACTGCTATAAAAATTTGTTTTTATTAAATGAAAACTTCTAGCCTCAGGAATCTGACAGCATCACAAGCAAACTGTGTGTGGCCTCAAGAGGAAGGAGGGTAGCATCTGCCTCTCAGCAGAAGGACAGCAGGGAAGGGGTGGTGTGGGAACCAGGGAGGGGAGACAAAGGTGCATTTGAGGGTCCTTGGCAGGAAGGAGCTCAGACATCACTAACAAGGATCTCCCCAAAATGAGGGGTCCCCATCAGAAGTGGAGGCTTCACAAGCCAAGCCAAACCAATCTTGAGCAAAGGATAAATGTTTATGTGATTTTGCACCAAAACAAAACAAATGACCACCATGAGCAAAGTCAAAAGATTAATGAGAAAAATATTTGCAATTCATAATACAGGTAAAGGACTAATATCCCTAATATATAAAAAATCTCCTAAGTATTGAGAAGAAAAACACCAAATAACCCCACAGAAAAATGGAAAAAGTGGGCAAGAGATAAATTGTCAACATAAAATGAAATGCAAATAACTCTTAAATACAGGAAGATATGCTCAACCTCACTCATGTTAAAAGAAATGTGAATTAATGCCACACCGAAATCCAACATCCAAGAGTCTGACCACATTGTTGGGTGGCAAGGCTGTGAGAAACACACATTCTCACCCCTCGCCGATAAGGATGCTAAATAATAACAGCACAACTCCTGTGGAGGGGCTTTGTCAGTAGAGAGGAAACTTCCATAGTCATCTCCCTTTTCACCTAGAAATCTCACTTCTAAGAACCTATTCAAAGATACACTGGAAATAAATGAAACCATGTCTGCACAAGGCTATCCATGGAAGAACTATTTCTAGTAGTGAAGGACTGGAAACAACCCACACATCTCTCAGCAGAGGACTCGCTGCCAGGCTGAGGCACAGCCACGCGGAAGAGCAGCGCAGAGCTGCCGGGAAGGAACGGGGGGGGGGGGGCTGGGGGAAGGTGACAGGGAGGGAGCCCAGTGGGTGCTATTCCGTGGCCAAAAGAGGCCGAGCAGAGTTACAGTAGGCTGACTCACCCGACTGGGTGCAGACATGCCGTTCCAGATGTATTTGCCTATATTATTTTAAAATGGAAGGATAATCAAAAGCTAATTTTTAAAAATGTGAGCAGTGTGGGAGGGAGAACAGGATTAAGAGGACAAGTAGTTTGAATATGTTTTAAGATATAATTAAAACAACATTGTATCAAAACGAAAGGGAAACAAAGCCATGCCTAAAGCAAAGTGAAACAAACGAACCTTGTGAGTTACAGCTTAGGATAAAAAGAAATGCAGAGGCTCTCTCTGTGTGGGCCAGCAGAACACTGACTTCACTTTCCTGGCCTATTGCCATCAGGAAAAATTGTCTCCTTTTTTGAGTTAACATGGGACATGGGATGTCTGGTGCCAGCCAATTTGGAGTAAGCCAACTGCAGCCTAACTGTCCCACTGATTGCAACTAAAAACCATAGACAAAATGCAAAAAACACCAACTCCCTGAGAACTCCAAAAGGAAAACAACAGCAGACAGATTAAGGACTAAAGTCAAAACTTGAATAACCCCCCACAGCTGATCCATTGCCAGGGTATATACTAGGAGGAACTGAAGGCAGAGACACGAACAGACATTTGTAAACTGACGTTTATAGCGGCATTATTCACAACTGCCAAAAGATGGAAATGGCCCAAATGTCCATCAATGGATGAATGGATAAACAAACTGGAATACACATACGATGGAATATTACACAACTGTTTAAGACAAAATAAAGTCATGATGCACATAGCAAAGTGGATGAATCTTGAGGACATTATGTTGAGCAAAGTTAGCCAGAAACAAAAGGACAGGTACTGTATGATCTCACTAATATAAACTAACTATAATTAGCAAATTCTGAGAATTAAAGTTAAGAACACAGGTAGAAAGAGGGTAGAGACTGGCCATTTGATACTGAAGGACTACAGAACATTCAACAGATTGATTGTAAAGATCCAGAAATAGGTTGTGCAATACTGTGTGATAGTAGCACAACATTGTTAAGTACACTGAACAAAGATGAATGTGAGTACAGTTGAAAGAGGAAGGCCAGGGGTATATATGACACCAGAAGGAATGACAGAGGATAAAACTGGGACAGTATAACTTAGCAAAACTGGAGTGGACATTGATGGTGATTAAACGTAAAAACATAAAAAAGTTTTTTCATGAGAGAGAACAAGTGAATGTCAACATTACAAGTTGTTGAAAATGGGAAGGTATATGGAAAAAATGCAATCAATGAAAAGTAGGGTCTATAGTTAACAGTACCATTGTAATATTTTTCCATTAAGGCAATATATCAAAGCCAAACATCAACAGAAGGAGATATAGGGGAGGGGTATGGGATTCTTGTTGTTGTTGTTTCTCCTTTTTTATTTTGTTATTTTATTTTATTTTCATTCTTTATTCTTTTTTCTTTTCTTCTTTTTGTGGAAGAAATGGAAATGTTCTCAAATAGATTGTGGTCGTGAAAGCATAATTATGTGTTTATATTGGGAGCTACTGATTTTTCAATTAGGATGGACTGTATGGTTTGTGAATAAAACTGTTTAAAAAAATAAACAGAAAGGTACACGTGCTGGAGAAGATGTGGAGAGAGATACACCTATTCATTGTTGGTAGGGAAGTAGAATAGTGCAGCCCTTCTGGAGGGCAGTGTGCTAGTTCTACCGGAGGCTATATACAGGGTTGTCATATTATTCTGCAACTCCGTTATTGGGTATATACTTGCAGGTATTGAAAGCAGGGACATGAAAAGGCATTTGCACACTGGTGTTTACAGTGGCCTAGTATTCACCATTTGCAATGGATGGAGGTGGTCTAAGGGTGCACTGATAGTTGAATGGAAGGGCAAACTGAGGTGTATTCATACAATGGAATATTAAGTGGCTCCAAGAAGGAATGAAGTCATGAGGCATGCAACTAGGTGACTGAACCTTGAGAACATTATGATGAGCAAAAGAAGCCAGAAATGAAGGGACACATATTGTAAGGCTTCACTGATGTCGACTAACTATAATGAGAAAATGCTGAGAATTGAATTTAAAAGTGTAGGTTCTCAGGGGATAGAATGTGGACAGAGATTGGGCAATGGATGATACAGGAACAGAATGTTCAGTGTGGCTTGTTGTAAAGGTTCCCAGATTGTAAGTTGTCACAGCAGTCACATCTATTCCTGAGATTTAACTGTTATTTAAGAGATGTTTATTTGGTACAAAATTTACATTCTCTGTAGCACATTTTTTTTCTAATATAACCTGTACGGTTGGTTTATTTAAGCAACATGGTTACATGGAACCTAGAATAGGGAATGAGATCTTGTAATTCTGTACAAGTAATGTGATACCCTGATGCACCCCAGAGTATTTGGGGCAGAAAATAAGATATATATATATATATATATTTGCAAAGTCTCCTTGAGAGACTGGGGAAAAATGTGGAAATATTAAATTCCCCACCTGGGGAATTCCTGATATTCTTACAAGCATTAGGATTCCCAATTTAATAAGTCAAGCCCTTGATCTTGGGGCTTGCCCTTATGAAACCTATTCCTGCAAAGGAGAAGCTAAACCTATTTATAATTATGCCTAATAGTCACCCCAAGAGAACCTCTTTTGTTGCTCAGATGTGGCCTCTCTTCCTCTCTCTCTCTCAGCTAACTCTGCAAATAAACCCCACCCCACCCCCACATGGGACATGACTCCCAGGGGTGTAAATCTCTCTGGCAATGAGGGAGAGGACTCCCAGGGATGAGCCTGGACCAGGCAGGCATCATGGGATTGAGAAAACCATCTTGACCAAAGAGGGGAAAAAGAAATGAAACAAAATAAAGTTTCATTGACTGAGAGATCTCAAAGTCAAGAGGTCAATCTGTATTAGAATAGCTCGTAGGAAACACCTGAATCTGTTGAATGGTAACCCAGTAGACTTGATTCTTGATGATGACTGTACAACTATATACAGTTTTTATTGTGTGACCATGTGATAGTGTGTGGCCATATGATAGTGAAAACCTGGTGACTGATACACCCTTTACCCAGTGGATGGGCAGATGACTAACAAAATAATGACAAAAATGATATAAATAATAAGGGGGGATAAGTGATATGGGATGGTTTGAATGTTCTTTTTTATTTTTGTTTTTTATTTATTTTGGAGTAATGGAAAAGTTCTAAAATTGTAGCGATGAATGCACAACTATATGATACTGTGAGCCACTGATTGTGTACTTTAGATGGATTACATGGTGTGTGAGTATATCTCAATAATATTGCATTAAGAAAAAGAAATGCAAAGAAATTTTAAACTCTTTTTCATTGGCCACATTGTGACACATTTGCATTATTATTTTGAAACTGCTATGTTTATAGTAGAATAAAGCAAAGAAGTACTCATTAATGTTGCTAGCAAGAGATACAAATATAAAATCAAAGAATTAAATACGCTTTGATCCTAAATTCGAATTGGAAATATCAGGGAGACTCATGTTGTATTTTCTCTGAATCTGTTTTCCTCATTCTGTCCCTGGAAATCTCAGAAGTCATCACCATGTAGCTACAAGCTCAACTTTGTGAACTTTAAAGAAAAAGCTCCTTGTCCACCAACAGGAACTTGAAGCCATGGAGGAATTACAGGTCATTACAGGTCTAGGCAGGACTTGTCTACAGTGAGCCTGAGACATCCTGTCAAACCAGAAAACAAGGAAGCCACCACAGACCACGGGGTTTCCACCCAAAGAACAGGGAAAAACCACGGGAGGCAGTCAGTGGGACTCGGAGGTAGGCGAGGAGTTCTTTAACAAGATACAGCATGCGATAGCCATAAAAGCAAAAACGGGTAAATTCAACCTTCTCAAAATTAAAAACTTCTGCTCTTCAAATGGTACACTTGAGAAAATGAGTGAGTCACTCATGGGGAGAACATATTCACAGAGTATATATCTGACAAAGGACTGGCATCTAGGATGTATAAGGAACAGCTACAACTCAATAATAAAAAGACAAACAACCCATTTAGAAATAGGCAAAACATCTGAACAGCTATTTCAGAAAAGAAGATATACGAGTGGGCAAGAAACCTGAGAGAGCCCTGGCCATCGCTCATGACCAGGAACGCAGACATGCAGCTCTACGCCCACCAGGATGGCTGACATCAAAAAGACAGGAACACAGCTGGTGCTGGTGGGGACATGACTTTGGGGAAAGTTCCAACGGCTTCTTATGAAACAAGCACACCTCTACCCTGAGACCTGGCAGTTCCACTCCTGGGATTTATCCAAAAGAAATGAAACCACATGTCCACAAAAAGAATTGTCCAGGAATGTCCACGGCAGATGGAGGTGTAGGCTAGTAGTGACCAACACCCCAATGTCGCACGACCTCCAAGCTCGTCACAAAACCACACCTTCAGCATCACTGGGAATGGACAAGACCAAAACTGCAAAGTTCCTGGAGTAGGGGAGAAACTCAACCCATGCACCTCACCTTCCCAGCCCCACCCGGGCACCCAATGCTGGGTGATGGCAAACCAAGGGAAGCACAGGGAAGCTGGAAGAATGGCATGACAGAGGACTCGTTGGACAGCCAAAAGAGAGAGGAATGCCACTCTAAATATGGAAATGAAAAAGGAATTCCACAGTTCACAACACTGACTACAGGAAAGGGAATTCAGAGAACTTTAAGGGCCAGACACCAGTTACGGGACAGGGCATGTGATTTAAAGAGACAGGTGCTGTACAAAGGGCCAGGTGAGCTACTTTAAGATATAAATTCAATTTAAAGAGGCTGGAGTGATGTACAAGGCAGGCATGCTTTCCCAGGACAGCCTTCTCAATGCATAGCTTTTGGGGAGGAAAAAAAAAGGCAAAAAGGAAAGGAGCTGTCCCTTTGGCAATCAAGTAGAGATGGAGCAAAGAAGGAAAGGAGACATTTGGGTCCTGCAAGACAAGAGACAACCACGTGATTGGAGCACCATCAGAAAATCATCAAAACAAACAAAACCCCACTAAAAAGTCAGGACTTTGCTAGACTGACAGGAAAGGGCACCATTAAACTAGGAATCTTATAAAACACTCCAACATCATAAAGATGAGTGAAAGGAAAATCTACAAAGAACTATGGGAGATAATCAAGAAACAAAATTTCACACAAATAGCTGACAAAAAATTCCCTCCCTCTTAAAATAACCATGAAGCAGAAGAAACCTGCAAGTCCAACAAGAATTAAACATACTTAAACAAGCACTTGAGGATCAGAAAAGCCATCTTGAGGCAAGGATTCAAGAACTAAAACCAGAAATGAACAAAAAGTGGGGAGAAATGAAAAAAAGAGTTGATTGAACTCAGAAAAAATATAGAAGAAATGTCCCAAATTATCTGAGAGGTGAAGAATTACAAGGTGCTGAAGGGAAAATAAATGCAAATGAAAATTCAATAAGAAGCAGTGAGCAATTGACAGGAGGAAAAAAGCACACACAAGAGAATTAAGTGACACAAATACAAAAGGGTCAGAATGAAGTAGAGATGGAAAACAGGAAGAATATTTGTATCTTCAGAGTCCCTGAAGAAGAAAAACAGAGCAATGGAATAGCAGTAAAATTTAAAACAATAATCTAGAAAAACTTTCCATCCGTAGAAAAAATGAAAGTCTACAGATACTTGGAAAGACTCATCAGATTCCCAGTAAAATAAACGCAGAATGACTAACTTTGAGCCACACCCAATAAAACGATTAGATTTCAGAGCCAAGGATAAAATCCTCAGGCCTCTGGGCAAAAGATCCTTTAATTTACAAGTCAAAAGGATTAGACTAGCACCGGAGTTTTAAAACCAACATACCTGAATTAGCAAGGCAACTGAGCAACAGTTTTAAAAGCCCCGGTTGAAGAAAGCCTGAACCAGGGAGCAGTCAGCCTGGAGCATCTTCTGGTTCCAGAAAGTAAAGGAGATACCAAAAATTAAAAAAAAAAAAATGTTGACAGCTTGTTGAAGAAGACCCGAAAGCCCAACGCTGGAACAACTGGATGTGCCCCCCAAAGTTTCAGAGCCCTGGCATCAGGGAGTGCTCCTCCTCCTCCGGGCAGGAGGGGAGACCCCGATCCCCACCTAGCCTCCTTGTTGACTCCCAGCGTTAGGTGAAAAAATCCTTTCACGCGAACCTGCCCCAAGTCCCCAGGCTCCTGCTGGCCAGTTTAGCCCAGGGCGCCCTGATGGCCAAAAGACATGGCCCCTGCACCTCGCACTAAGGGAAGGGCTTGGGACATGACCAATCCAGCACCATTTTCCACCCTTTTAATCCTGGGGTTTGGGGACAAGGATTCAAACCCAGGAAAGTTTGGTTTAGGAACTAGGAGCCCCCACAATCCCTGTTTATACCAAAGATGCTTGGCTCAGCAGAGGGGAAAGAAAAAAAAAAAAAGGCAGCAAAGGCAGAAATAAATTATTCTAAAGCTCCTGAATGCGGAGGAGCAGTTATGGGACACAAGTGGCTCCTGGCGGGCCTGGTTTTATTAATTATTTCTAATATCTTAATGATCCAATGTCAACTGCAGCTGCAGAGGAACCATAAAACCATAAAACCAGAGAGAGGAGGGCAGACTTGGCCTGTGTCCCCTTCTTCCCAGGCCGCCACCCCCACTGACTCCTCTCCCCGCGCAGGCGGCGCCTTAGCCCAGTTCCTCCGGCTGGTCTGGGTGGGAGGGGGCCCCGGGGGCTGGGGGCCCACCTGGCCTGCAAAGAGGGGCAAGGAGGGAGGGTAAATGCCCCAGACCCTGAGAAAGAGGCCCCAAGGCTCAGCAGGCAAGACCCGGGCTGTGGGCGCAGAGGCAGTGCCCCCTGACCCTCCTCCTGAACGGGGTCATGCGCCCCCGGCCGCTTCTGAGGGTTCAGTGTCAATCCTCGAAGGCCAAGTTCCAGGGAGGTAGGCCGCGCTCGCGGGCACCCCCACGGCAGGCAGGGCCAGGGCAGCGGCCAGAAAGGCAGAAGGGGGCGGGAAGGTCTGCGGGCCCCTGCTTCCAACCCTCAACCCCCACGGGCACTGCCAGGGACCCACTCCTCCCTGCCCGCCCAGGTGAGGGGGCCCGGCCCAGCCCCCACCCACAGCGCCCTCTCGGACCGGTCAGAGGACAGCGGGTGGAGGCCTTTCCCCTCTCCTGCAGTTCTCCTGCGAGTCCGCCCCTGGATCTGGGAGTCGTCGCCCTCCATCCTCACACCTGCAGGCAATGTGCAAGGAGGAGCAGCTTTCCCTCCACCTCCGCACAGAGATCCCGACTCACAAACCGAGACGCAAGCAGCAGGGGCCTGCCAAAGCCCCTCCCGGCTTCCCACCGAGGTGCAGACTTTCTCCGGGAAAACTGTTCCTGCCCGCCCGGGCGACAGGCGGATTCAATCGGCCTCTTCGCCCACCCTTGACCCCTAAGCAGACCCTTTATCCTGGGGATGCCGACCCCACAGACAGCAGCAGCGACGCCCACGCACCTCCGGGAACGCGAACGCGCGCGCTGCAAGCCGGACCCGAACCCTGGAGCCGCCCGGCGGCCGGGGACTCAGGAGGCAGGTGCGGCAGTGCCCAGGCCCCCCGCGCCGCCGACCCGCACCTGCGCCACGGGCGGCTGCCCGCACCTGCGCTCTACCCCCATCCCCGCGGCGGCAGGTGCCCCGCGAGCGCCACCCCGGCCCGGCACGCGGCCCCGCCCAGCCCGGCAGGCGCGACCCGGGGAAGAAGCCGGGTGGGAGTGGGCGCCCGAGGCCGGCGGGGCGGGCGCAGGGAGGCGGAAGAGCCCCGACCCCACCCGGCCCTCCACCGCCGCTGGGCGGGGCGCCCCTGGGCACTGGGTGTCCTGGCGCGCGGGCGAGGCCCCCGAGCGCGCACCTGCGTCCCTCACTCGCGGCCGGCAGCCGGGCCCGGGGCGCGCGGGCAGGGCGCGGGGTCGGGCTGCTCACCTGGCGCTGCTCCCCCGGCGCGGCGCGGGCGGCCCGGGCTCCGGGGCGGCGGCGTCCCACGGCCCCGCGCAGCCATTGCAGTGGCGCTGCAGCGCGTGGGGGCGCGCGTCACCGCGGGCGGGCGCCCCGAAACCAGGGCCCTCCCCGGCCACTCCCTCCGCCGGGACCGCGCGGGGCTCGGCGACAACCCCCACACCCACCCTCGCGCCTCTTATTTCCCTTTTTTTGCTAGTCTTGTTCTTTGAAAGAGCCGCTTGGCAGTCTGTTCAAATAGGAAAACGAGGCCGCTGCAAAGGAGCCTGGCGGCCGCAGAGCAGGAAACCCAGGCCGGTTCAGTGTCGCAGGGGCGGTCCCCGAGCGCCGCGGGTTACGAGGGACTCATTCGTTTCCAGGGTCACGCACCTGCATTGGGCGTTGGATTTCAGTGTGGAGCTTAGCCATCAGCCCGTGGCTTCGCATCTCCAAGTGCTGCCTCCCGCGTCCCGCGGAGAGAGGAGCGCTTTTCGGAGCCTTGCGCGGAGCGAATAATATCGCTGCTCCGGGTTCAGACCCACAATTCAGTTCAGCCAGTTGACACCAGCGCCGCAGCCCCGAGCGGTCCTCGGGCCGGGGCCTCTGGAGCCTGCTGGAGAGGGGTCCTCAGCCTTCGGGATTCCCCAGGCCGGCTCCTCATCCGAGAGGAAGGGAAGGGGACGCCCCCCCACTTCCTAGAGGAGCTGGGGCATTCGGTGCCCGCGCACCAGGAAGCACTGGGCCTGGCCCCGAGTAAGCCGCCTGTGAGCTGAGCGTCTTTGCGCTATGTTCACCCGTCCGAGTTTATCTTGAACGAGAATCGTTTTCAGTTTGCTTGGTGGGTACAGAGTGTCCACAAATAAAAAAAAAATAATAATAAATCAGTTTTCAAACTATAGGCTGGGACCCCTGACAAGATGCAGCAACCAATAGTTAGTAGGTCTACTCCTGACCAACATTTTAAAGAATGGAATAGAATAAAATGAAAATATCAGAATATGTCACTCCAAAAAGGTAAATTTTTTTTTATGAAAACATGGATTTTGCATAACATGTTCCCCAGTGAGAAGCATTCCCTCCTCAGATACCAAGGGTTATAAATCAGCAGAGCCCAGGGATCTGGGCAGGGAAAGCTAACACGGTTACACCTATTAGGTGTGGTACTGAAGCTCAGTGCCTGGGCCCGTGTGTTCTGGCTGCAGGAAAACCAGTCCCGTTTATTGGCGCCTGGTTAAGGCCATATCTGATAGTACAGAGCTTTAACTTTCCAAGGCATTGTTCTCCCAAATGGCCACCTTTCTGCATCTTTAACCAGGCCAGTCCACCATTCTCAATGGCTAGCACTTTCTGGATGAGAGATGCATGGTAAGACTAGTAA
>PVKY010006190.1:0-16306 GCA_004027775.1 Bradypus variegatus
AGAAACAAGAGTTTCCATTGCTCCCCACCCCTCACCAACATTGGTGTTCTCCACACTTTTAAGGTTAGTCTTTCTACAGGTGTGTAGTCACAGCTCACTGTGGTTGTAATTTACATTTCACCAATGACTGGAAGTTTTGTGTATGCATGTGCTTGTCAGTTACTCTTAGATTCCTTTTTGGGAAGTGCCTGTCCAACTCTTTTGCCCATTTTTATTAGGTTGTTTGTCTTTGAATTATATGTCTTTGTATTATAAGTTTGTAAGAATTCATTATATATTCTGGATGCAAGTCCTTTGTCAGATATGTATTACGGGTATTTTCTCTCAGTCTGTGGCTTGCCTTTGCATTTTCTATACAGTCTTTTGGTGAGCAGAAGTTTGTGACTTTAGTGATGTTCTGTTTATCAAGTTTTTCTTTTATTGTTAGTGAGTTTTGTATGTGTTTGGTCTAGGAAATTTTTGCCTACCAACAGTTAACAAAACAGACTCCTTTATCTTATTCTAGAAGCTTTATAGTTTTAACGCTTACATTTAGGTCTGTAATCCATTTTGAGTTATTTTTGGTGAATGGTGTGATATGTACATTAAGGTTCAATATTTAAAATATAGATATTGAGTTGATCCAGCATCACGTGTAGCAAAGATTTTCTTTTCCCCATTGAATTTCTTTGACACCTTTGTTGAAATCAATTGATCATATAAGTGTGCTTCTCTTTCTGGAGTTTTATTTGGTTCCATTGATGTAGTTGTCTAACAACAGTACCTCACTGTCTTGTTTACTTAGCTTTATGTTAAGCCTTAAAATCTGTGGTATAAATCCTTCAATTTTGTTCTTCTTTTGCAAGATTGTTCTGGCTATTATTCTAGGTCTGTTACATTCTCATATACCTTTTAGTATCAGACCACCAATTTTTACAAAAAACTCTGCTGGGGTTTGTTGATAATACATAAAAACACAATTGATTTCTATATATTGACTTTGTATCCTGAGACCTTGCTGAATTGTGGCATTATTTTGTTCTGTTTTGTTTTTTTGTAGATTCCTTTAGATTTCCTTTGTACACTATCATGTAATTTCCAGGTAAAGATAGTTTTATTTATCCTCTCCCAATTTTAATGTCTTTTATTTATTGTCTTACCTTATTACATCGAAGAGAGCCTCTAAGACAATATTGTCTGGAAGTGGTGGGAGTGAACATCCTTGCACTTTTCCCGGGGATAAACTCCATCACTATTTGGCTGACAGATGGGACTTGGTTCTTTCCCATTATTTATTAGTTTTTCAAATAACATGTAGTTCTCTAGAACCCTCCAAAGGTGACTGATGAGGTTGTTTGTTTTTAAAATATTATTTTGTATATTATTGTAAACTGGATCTAAACATATTTGTTTTAATCTTGAGTTATTATTGTTACTAATGCTCAAATTGTCCCTTTTGTGGCCAATGGAAATGCTTTCAAGTTGGGGCCTGGGTGCTTTTGACACAACTCTAGTAGTTTTTGATAGCTTCCTTGTTTTCTGGTATGACAAGCTGTCCCATGCTTGAACATTTCCTTCCCCAGCCATTTCTCCAAGGACCCTGTTCCTTTTAGTGGGAAATACTCCCTGCTGCCAGATTGGTCGCTATTCCTAGAGGATAAATATTTTTTAAAGAAAAATTTTATCTTGTGTTGCTTTAAAAGACTTTTACATAACTTCTTTGAATTACATTTTTATTTTCCTTACATCAAAAACCTTTGTTCTTAATGACATTGACGTAATTACTTGTTTTACTCTGTAATACATAACAGTTGCAGAATAATAATGCCCAAATTATTGCTAACAGTATGATTAGTGAAAACAATTTATGATTTTTTGGCAGCTCTTTTTGTCCTTAGGGTAAGTCCCACTGTAAGAATGCACAGTCACATTTCTGTGCTTTAAAGTCACTTGGGAATGTTCTCTGTGTAATTATCCTACCAACTGCATACACAGATCTGTTTCATTTTTCTTTTGATTGTTAGGGATTTTTTAAAATTTAATTTTATTCATAATTTTGTAAGATATTTGCATGCTTCCAAAGTCAAATCTACAAACATGTACCTTCAGGGAAGTCTGGCTTCTGTTCCAGTTCCTTCTCTCTCTCTCTTTCTCTGTGGTTTATCCTTTCATTTTAAAAAATATATGGCAATATGATTCTGTGTTGTATCCCCTCTCTCAATTTTTAAGAAAAATAGTAGCCAACTGTACACAGCTTTTTCCATTTGCAGATGAGAACATCCACCTCTTGGTCTTTCCCTTGCCTGGCTGCTCTGAGGCGTCATGAGGTTTTAATGACATGAAAGCACTTTGTAAACCAGTAGTTCTCTAACGTGATCCTGCGTCCGAATCGCCCAAGGGGCTGTTAACGGGTTCCTGGACCCCAGAGCTTCTGATTCCTCGGGCCTGGGGTGGGCTCGAGGACTTGCATTTCCCAAGGATGCTGATTTACCTGTCAGGGGGCCAGACTGAGAACTCCTGGTGTAAGTGCTCCTTAAGGCAGGGAGAATGTTAAGTGTTTCTGAACAAAATATGCGCACCTCACAAGGCGGGGCGGAGGAGAGGGCAAGGGTCCTGGTTTAAATCAAGACCACACCTGACTTTCTGGTTTGCAGATCAGTGAGGCCTCACTGCATCAGGGAGCTTGTTGGAAATGCAGAACTCACTGGGACCCAGATCTACTGAATCAGAATCTGCATTTTAACATCCCCACACAGGTCTGTGCCCCTTAAGATCTGAGAGGTGCTGACCTGACTCTCCCGTGCCCTCTGGTTCATTTTCCATTGTTGGCTGATGGCCCCTGTGGTGATGTGAGGATTTATGGATCCCAGAAGATCATGTTCTTAAAGTTAATCCATTTTTGTAGGTGTAGACCTATTGCAGTGGGACCTTTTGATTAGGTTATTTCAGTTGGGGCCTGCTCCAGGTGGATCTTAATCCTCTTACTGGAGTCTTTTAGAAGAGGATGGAAAACAGAGAGAAACACAGAAGCTGGGAGAGAAGGACACACACAGAAGCTAGGAGAGAAAGCCACAGAAAACAGAGGAAATCACTGAAGCCAGAAGCTGGAAGCAATGAAACCCGGAAGGGAAAGAAAGACCAGTGGATATCCTGTACATCTGACAGAGGAGCCTAGGATCGCTGGTAGCCTGTCTTCAGGGAGGAAGCATTGCCTGTTGATGCCTTGCTTTGGACATTTTCACGGCTCCAGAACTCTAAGCTTGTAACCTAATAAATCCCCATTGTTAAAAGCCAGTCCATTTCTGGCATATTACATTTCGGCAGCTTTAGAGATGTAAAACAGCCCCCTAGGGTGCAGACTCCACAGGGCAGGGGCTTTCTCTGACTTACATCTGAAGACAGTGCCGTGGGCAGGGTAGCTTGCTCGGTCCTTGTTGACTGACTCAACAGGGAGCAAGAACTTGCCCTTCAAAGCCAGCTGGACGGCTTCTTCCCCAGGGCTCCTCCTGAGGCAGCAGTGTCAGGGCCCGTGACGAGTGCCCAGGCCTGGGCAGGTTTGTCTTGAGGAACCACTGGGCTAAGTGGTGTCCAGATCCCTGACCCGTTGCAGCCCGAGCGCCTATTCCCAGGCTCCCAACTTGCCCCTTCTGTTCACAGCCTCCAAGAATGGCAGGCAGATCCTAAACCCCTGTAGCAACCCCAGGACAGTGACCTGAAGCTCCTGGGTGCCTTGGGGATGGTCAAGCCTTTTCTGGAAATGAAAAAGCAAATCCACAGCTGTCTGGAGTGAAGCCTGAAAAGAGGGCTGTGAAGGTGAGGGATGGGACCCCATCTTGTCAGGGCAGGGGCAGAATGGTATAAATGGTGAGGTGGGCCGAGGGGGCCTGGCTTTGCCTGTGCTGAGGGTCTGCAGTTTCTTCCTCGGACCACGTGTCCCGGGGGAGTGGTGGCTTCTGTCTACCTGGGAGGCTGGCTGGGGCTATGGAGATTCCTGGGGTGGTGAAGTGGGAGAAAGTCCCAGAGAAACAGCTCCTGTGAAGAAGTTTCCTCTCAGCTCTCCATGGCGGAGTGGCCTCCCCGCTTCAGAGGCTCAGGGCGCCCCTCACACACCCCTCCATGTTCCCTCATGAAGTTTTCACTCACTCACTGTCGTCTGCTCTGCTCTTCAGCTGACTGGGTTTCCCTGCATCCGGGAGAGGCCTTTTCCCAGTCACACCCACTCCTCCTGCCTCACCCCCACTGCCAACCAGCCCCTCATTTTCTCTCCCCAATCCTGAAGAGCACCCCAAAATAAGCAGATTTGGCCCCAACACTTTCCTCCACTTAGACAAGAGCTAAGGGGAAAATATGACGGCAATCCTGATCTTCTGTATGACACGTAAATGGCCACCCAGACCTTCACCACGAGTTGGGGCAGAAATGAGCCTCCGACCTCTGGCCTCTGACCTTCGAGCTAGTTCTGCTGGGAGTGCGTCTGCTCCCAGGGACAGGGCCACAGCAGCCGCCTCTGTCCTGGGCATCACACAGGCCCTCACGGAGTCCTCTAGTAGCCCCAAGGTACAGGTGTTAGCCCATTTTACAGATGAGAACACTGAGGCACAGAAACATGTTAGCTGCTTCAGGTCCCACCACCAATAAGGGATTCTCTGAGTCCGAAGACCTCCTCATTCCCCCACTGAGCCCAGCCGGGGGGAGACTGCAGAAGCCGCCTAGATTGGGGCTCTGGATTCCAGGGCACCGTGGCCGCCCTCCCTTGCTGGACTGCAGTGCCCACCTCTGAATCATGGTGTCTTCCATGGAAGCTGTGCCGGGTGGCAGGTGCGAACGCCCTGTCCAGCTTTAAGGTGCTGGTTTTGACTGGGGCCTTCTCATCCTGCTCCTGCTTGGCGCCGGGGGTTGGGCACTCTGAAGCCATCTACCGGGTTTGGGGCAAGATGCCAGTCAGGCTGGGGAGGTTTCAAACCGTGCCCTTAGGCCCTTCCCACTGGGCCCTCTGTGGGCAGTTTGGGTGTTGGTCAGCGTGGGGACCAGGTTTGGGTGGGGCAGAAAGGGTGAACAGAAAGGGCTGCAGCAACAGGCAGCGGCATCGTGGGGGTGCACAGAACATGCAGAAGAAACAGAACCAGAGCTCAGCAGACGGAAAGAGAGGTCAGCGTTATTTTCATTAGGGAATTTATTTCTCTTAAAAAAAAAAAACAACAAAAACAACAGTGGTTTGATCTAGATACAGCAGCGCTGTGACATATTAGACAGAATATACAACGATTCAGAACAGCAGGAGAACAAAAGCCATTATCTTCAGGAATGATTGCATAAATGGAACTATTTTCAATCACCAATGTTAAAATCTCCCTGAAAAAAAAGAGGAACCTTTGGATACTAGGACGATTATTATTTTAACGATATCAACAGCCACTAAGCTCTTATAATTGACAACATTTGCTTTTGATCTATTACGAGAGTGACTTTTTGAGGGACTGGAGAAAGACATCTAGAGTCTTCTTTTGGGGGAAGTGTCTTTCCCTCCTAGGGAGAGCTAGATTTTCAAATGCTTTAAAATATTTCCCCGGCAGGAGCCTTTAAAGTCAGACCAGATGAGACACCTGCGCTTTGCAGGTGCCCGACCTGTGCACATCTGGGCTTCAAAAGCGGGTGGGTTGGTTGGTTGGAAGTTAAAGCAAGTACAGAAGGTGCTTTGCGGATGAGGCTTCACTCTTGTCATCTGCTGTGATCAGAAAGGAGAGAGTTTGCTGCCGTTCTTGAGCTCATGCAGCTCTGTTGCTTCAAAACACAAAGCTTTCGCACCCACTGTCTTACCATAACAAAGGATAAAAGTTAGACGGTCCTATCTCAGAGTGCTGGGCATGGAAATGGCAGACAGCCCAAAGAGGTTGCCCTTGAAAGGGTACAAATGTTCATCCGGATATGCAAGCACAGAAGTAGCCCCAGAGGAGAGCCAAATGCCATCCAGACCGGCGTTTCCTCTTTACCTGGGGAGACTTGCGGTTGTCCAGGAAGCTGCTGTTCCCTTGGCGAGGCCTGGGACGCCAGGCTCGAGAAGGACATGGTGTTTCCTAGAGGCTCCCTGAGGCACTGCCCTCTCCGTAGAGAGTCAGTACATGGGCTGGGCCAGCAGCTCAATTGGAAAAGGAGGTGGGAAACCAGAACGAGGACCCAGGCCTCTCAGGAAAGGACCAGGCGTGGAAGAAAGAAGCGCTTCAGCACTGGGGCCGGAGCTCCTCCGGCTGGAAGGAGGCCCTCGGCTATATGAGGGCTTACGGAAGGGCAGGCAGGGCAGCCTCCATGCGCTTGTCCCCAGAGCTCACTGCCATCACTTGTCCCCGCAGCGTAGCCTCCCTGCTGCCTGCCCACCCTTCCGAGATCGAAGGTTCCATGTTAGGAGCAAGGCATTTCAGAAAAGAGGCAAACCCTCCTGTGGCTGCTTTTAAGATACAGTTAACAACATCTATACCCTAGAAGGCTAGTGTAAAAAGCCATGTTCCTGGCCAAGGATGATGAGAGAATGAGTTTATGTCTGATGTGGATGCCATCTTCCCTGAAGGCAGGGGTTGGGTCTTTGTGACATTATGGGTGACTCTCAGTTCCCTGAGGGGGGGCCAATGTGTGCTCAAAGGTCGTGGTGATTACGGCAACTACCCTTGTCCCGCTGAGGACAGCGACTTGTCTACTGAAAAGTGGAAGCAGAGATGCTTCTCCAAGACCCTGCATCTCATCTCAAAGGCACTGAGCCAGCTAACGTCCGGTGGGAAAAATCTCACGCTTGGAGAAAGAAAGGCTCTTCCTCAAAGAGCTCAAGTGCATTAAAAAAGATTTCAATCCATTCATTGTCCAAATAAACCTCCTCCCAGACAGGTGAATGGTTGGGAAGTTTTTTGTTTGTTTGTTTTATTTAAAAGCATCTTTTTTTTTACAAAAAAAATGCAGCTATAGGAAAGAAGAGTGGAGTAACAGTAGGGAAGGGAAGGGATGGGGACAGAACCTGTGATGTTTCAGGGACTCGGTGGAGCTGATCTTCAGGCACTGCTCTAAATAAGGACTTCCCTTCTCTGTTATAAAGCAAAGGGCAAAAGGAAGAGGAGGATTTAAAAGTGATGCCAACCCCATGGCCCACGGACACTCGCAGGAGTACAGGTGTGAACGAGAAGGAAGGCTCAGGTGATCACCAATGCAAGGACCTGTGCTTTAGCATCATTTGAGCCCTTGTGACTCAGAAACACAGCAGTCAGATTTATGGTTTCTTTCTTGCTCCATGGGATTCTCTACTAAAAATGGGGGGGCATTGGCTCTCAGGCACGAAAAGGGCATGCTTCTCAACACCAGTCCATTTAGTAAGGGGTGAGTGGCTGTGAATTGGGCAAAAAGAATAACTCTTCTACGCAGGAGGGTCGGATGGGCCTTGGGCCGTCCTTCTTTTTCTCATGAAAGGAGGATTGGCAAGAGCTTGAGGATCTTAAAATTACTGTCCAAAGCAATGCCACTTCCTTGGCAAAAACTGTATATGGCTGTGGGCGTTTATCCTGCAGTTAGCCCAAGAGGCAGCCTCATGAGACCATGAGTTGGTCTTGAAGAAAATAATACTGTGGATTAAAGGGATTTGAGGGACGTCCAACTATTTCTTCTCACCTATTTGTTTGTAAAATTACCTCAAAATCTAGCATTGGCAAAGTTTGGGGAAAGAGCATGGAGATGCCTATGGGGCTTGCGTACTTGCTTTCTCCTCCCAGAAGTTGACACTCCAAAGCTGCCTGCCTCACCCAGAGAATTATGTTTGGGGTAGTCACAACTGAACCCCACTGAGGGCAGCAGTTCTCACACTTCAGGGTGCATCAGCATGACCTGGTGAGTTTTTTAAAGATGCTGATTCCTGGGTCCCACCCCCAGAGCCTCCCTTGCAGTAGGTTTGGGGTGGAACCCAGGAGTCTTCATTTTCACGAGAGGTGCTGATGCACCAGGGCAGGGCATACCCTAGGACAGGCCCTGGCAGCTGCTGGGTGGCTGAGCCCAGGTCTGAGGCAGAGTCAGACCCTGGGGAGACAGCCAGGCAGGGGAGCGGGCAAGGCTCTCCCTGGCCTGGAAGGAGGAGGGCCATGAGCGCCTCGTCACTGGAGGGAGGCAGCAGGGGGAAGCCACTGGCTCCCTGGGGCTGGATGACCAGGCTCTGAGGGCCCGGGGACTGTCTTCAGAGGCCCCAGCCAAGCAAACCCACCCTGTCCTTTGGGGGCTGCTCGTGCCCGGAACTTTGAGATGCCCCACCTCTCCCTGGGAAGCGGCAGTGAGTTTGTCTTGAACTTCTTTGGTGTCTAAGCCTCTCTTTGCCTGGAGAAACCACCCCATCTCCATGCTGCCTTGGCCACTGATCCATGGGGCTCTGTGAAGCTCTTGAGACCCTGTGAACACTTTTAAGGACTCGCCTGCTGTCTCCCCTGGGGTGTCTCTGCCAGAGCCGTGTTGTCTTTTTTCCTGCAGATCCCGCGGGATGTGCACCCAAGGGGTCCTCCAGGGTGACCCCACTGACTCTTGCTTCCATGTTGGCTGTAAGGGTTTGGGACACTTGGGGTTTCATGACTTATCATTGCTATGCCCCCCCTTGAAAGTAAAATAAAACAAACAAATCCCTAAATGTAAGCCTCTTGCAAACTTATTGGCTTTAGGAAGCAGGATCTGCTTAGGAGGACAAAGGACCAGGGACCACTGGGCTGGAGGAACCCAGCTCTGCACAACGGCCGCCTTCCTGGAGGAAGAGGAAGCAGAGGTGGAAGTGACAGCAATGTGGTGGGTCACTCAAGGAAGTGGACACTCGACAGAGCTAACCCGGGTGACTCCATGACCCCTACAGAGGACGCTGTGCCTCGGGGTGATGTCCCAAGCGTGTCTGAGCATTTAACTCAGTATATTACAAACCAACAGAACGGTGGTATCAGTGTGAGGGAAAGGTTATGGAGATGGATATAGGTAAATACAACCAATCCTTTAAAGGTGAACTGTGAATCATTTTCTACATTTAATAAAAACTTTTTCTCATTTGAGGCTCTGGAAGTCTTGAGTCACATTTTTTTTTTCTTCTTTTTTTGGTAAATTCCCCCATCCCTCCCCTAAAATGCCTTAAAACACATGGCTTAACAGTGGCTGCACAGAAAATATACACCCTCAGAGTCTGACTTTCATTTAAATACAAATATACAAAATGTAAACTGAGACAATAGAGAAATTTACAAAATTTTTCTTTAAAAATAATAAAGACAAAATTCAGTTCTAGTTATGACGCTATTAAAATACGTGCAAGTGCCATATCCAGGTGGATTTCTATTGCAATGTTCGACAAAGACAAATCCGATCCACACCGGCTTGAGGGCCACCTCTGAAAACAGACCTGAGTGGAAATTTCTTTGAGAAACCTCGAGGCTCCACTTCGAGGGAGTCTGACGGCCTCCCTCACTGGCTCCTGGAGGGACCCCCCGGCCAGCCAGCCATAGCAGACGCTCCCCTGGGCATCAGCTCCGCTTCTAAACGGAAGGGTTTGAGCTGGTTGCACTGTGGACTGCAAAGCCAGAGCTGAGACTAGCTGCTTCCGGTGGAGTTTGAACTGACGTGGTTTGAATTTATGTGGTGGTTAGAACTGGTCTTGGAATTGGGCGAACTCTTGGAATTGTTCTGATGCTGGTGGAGGTGAGAGAGAGAGGGGGAGGAATGAGTCACTTCTGGCAGAGTCAAACCCTGGGGCTCACCCTTTGGGGGGCTCTGGAACGGGGGCCACGGGACAGGGCTGCTCTGACCGGCTCCCCCTCCTGCTTTTCACTGCCTTTTGCCTGGAACCCCTGCAGACCCAGATCCAGAGCCCCCTCCTTGGGGCAGAGGGCTTTATCTGGTGCTTGGGAAGAGCTGTGGAATCAATAGAACCCCAAGTCTGGGAGCAGGTGTTTCCTCCTATAACCTCTGTATTGTTTGATCCTGAAGGCTGGAGTTAGACCGCCTGGGTGCGAACCTAAATCCACCCCCTCCCAGCTGCGTGGCCTCGGGCAGGTTATTTAATCAACAGTCCCCCGCGGGTCGGTGAGGCTCAGAGCAGCTTCTCCACGGGGTTGTTTGCTAGGAGGATGAAAATGAGGTCAGGTATGCAAATGGCTTCAGCAAAGTGCCTGGCACCCCAGAAGTAGGAGCTATTTGCTCTTAATTCCCAGCCTCTCCTGGTATCCCATGGGCCCCGGAAGCTGCAGGAGAGGGAAGGAGAGAACAAGGAGCGTGTCCTTGGTAGATGCTAGAGCCAGGCAATGTGCTCGGAGCCACCACCTTCCACCTCGCTGAATCTATCCCAATGTTTCATGGTGGCAAACTGAGGCTGGGGAGCTTCTGGAAGTACCTCACAACTGAAACGTGGCAGACTGGGGATTTGAACCTGGGTTGGTCAGACCCCACAGCGAGTGCCCTTTCCAGGACTTAGGGTGGGCCCAGGGGGTTCTGTCACATGGGGGAACGGGGTTATTTCTTCCTGGAGTTTCAATTCGACTTAATGGAAGCATTTAAAAATTATGCTTTTATATTATAGGATATATTTATATGATGTGAGTATATTATAGAATAGGATGTGAAACCTACAAGGAGAGGTTGTAGATAAAACCACACTTGGAGGTCCCACTCTGCATTTTCTTTCCATGTGTCTTATCTGTGTCCCCCACCCTGTTACCCCCAGATTCTTCATGTGTGTTTACCAGGTGTGTGACCCTGGGAAGGTTCCCTGAACCCTCTTGGCCTCAGTTTCCTTATGTGGGAAATGGGGAACTCTCCTGGTGTTCACCCCAGGAGTGTTGGCCGGTGCCTCCCCAGTGCCTAGCAGCGAGCCTGGCACACAGCTGGCACTCAGTCCCTCTGGGTGAATGAATGAATGGTCAGATGCAGGCCCAGGCTTTGGTGGAGACTGAAAAACACCCAGCACAGGGTGTGGCCCCCAGCCAGGCCCCTGCCATCCAAGAGGGAGGGAGCTGGGCTCCCTGCGGCCTGGGGACCGACCAGAGCTGCAGAGCTGCTGGGCAGGGCCAGGGGCCAGGGAGCGCTGGGGGGCACCCACTTCCTCCCCTTCAGCCTCTGGGGAGAGGGACTGCGGCCCGGCCCCCTTGGGAGAGTCTGATTCATGTGTGTGTGGGGGCTGGGAGCAAGGGACACGGGCAGGACTGGGGGGAGGAGGATATGAGGAACTAGGTGGGATGCTCCCGGCCCTGGGGCCATGGCCTCTTGGAGGACCAGGCTGAGGGGGGCTCTGCTGTGGCCCCTGGTGGCTGTGGGCCCCGGGGTCTCTTGCGCTCCCAGGCCTGCAGGCTCTTTGGGGCAGGTCCTCATGGGTCCCATACTGGCCCTCAGCCAGGGACAGGCTCTGGGGGTAGCATGTCTCTTCCCAAGGGGAAATGCCTCCTCCAGCCGCCAGCTGGAGGACACAGTGCCAAACTAAGGGGTCCCTGCCCCAGGAGCTTGACGTTTGGCAGGATCCCCTCTACAGCTCTGTGTCTCCCTTCTCTGCATTATGTTGGCTCTTTACCTACATAACCTGAGTCCACAATGGGCACACGGGGCAGAGGCTCTCAACTGGGCGACTGCCCCCAGGGGACATTGGCTGTGTCTTTTGGTTGTCACAAATGGGAGGAGAAGATAGCCACTTGCATCCCATGAGTAGAGTGTAGGACGCTGCTAAACGTCCTGCTCTGCACAGGCAGCCCCCACCATGAAGAATTAACCGGCCACAAATGCCAACATTATCAGCGGTAAGAAACCCTGGCGTGAGGTAGACGTTATCGTCCTATTTTATAGAGAGGGAAACGGAGGCACTAATTTTCCAAAGCCTGTGCTTTAGCCACTGGGCACACTGCCAGTTTCTGCAGGCAAACTGTTATTTCCCCAAAGGACATTTGGAGAAGGGCTGGCCCTGCCCCTTCTGCCCTGGGGATCCCCTCAAGGACTCAGAACAGGCGGCTTGGCCCTTCCATGGCTACTACTGCCCCCCACTGCCCCCCTCCCCAGAGCCCCACAAGTCTACAGAACTCTGCAGCTCTGGTCTCTGCTGCAGACTTTTCCTGCTTTGGGGACCCCCAGGGCTGAGGCCAGGCCAGGCCTGGGGGTTTGTTTGGTCACTCACCTGACGTTTGAAGATTCTCTGGAGCAGCCCTTTCTTTGGTGGCTCTGGAGGGTGACTTCTGTTCAGGTCTGGTGAGAGGGTACCGTGAGGTCCAAACACATTCAGCTCCTTAAAGCACTCTGTCTCTATCATCTGGAGAAGTGAGGCAGACACAGGTGGGTCAGGGGCCATATCCCACCCCCCTGGGAGGACAGGGCTCAGGGCAGCAGAGCCTCTGGGGCCGTCCCTGGCCCCCAAGCTGGTTTCTGAGCCACGAGCCACCTGCCCTCCATCCAGTAACTTGCCCAGGGGCCCTCAACTTCCTGCCACCAAAACCGCTCCCCCATCATCTCCTTCTTTCTCTCCCACCGAAGCCCAGGCCACCCCATGTGTTCTGATTCCATCCCCTCCGTCCTCTCCGAGGCTTCAGCCTCATGCCAAGTCCCTGCACCCCACCCCATCACTCCTTTCTATGAACCAGATCCAACAGCCCTCAACTTACTTGATCCCATGTCTGCCTCCAGCCAAGGCCCCACTTCCCAAAAGAGTCATCGATATGGGCCATCCCCACCACCTCCCTCGCAGCCCACTGGCCCAGCGTCTCGCCTCACACGCCCATGGCCTCCCCTGTGGCCTGATGTGGTAGTCACTCTTCTGTCCTCATCACATCCAGCCTCAGTGTGACCCAGCTGGCCGTGCCTGCAGAGTGGAGTGGACACCTCTGCCCTTCTCACCTCGTTTTGCCATGGGATGGACACGGAGCCCGTGGAGAACTTGGAGTAGAAGTCATCGTCTGTGTGGTCCAAGTTGACGCCTTTCACGGTGGAGAACTGCTCGATGTCCAGCACGTCCTTACAGTACACAGCCCGGGGCTGAGGGGAGCAGGGGCTCGGTCACTCACGGCCCCACCCATGGCCCAGGGTCCCTAAGCTGGGGGCACCAAGCCCCAGGTCTGGGGATGGGATGGGGCAGCAGAGGGGATGTCTTCCCCAGGCTGCCCTCCTGAGAAGCCGTGATGCCTTCTCTCAGACCTGCCAAGGGCACCCCGGCTGGGACAGCGCAAGAACTTGGGGGATCTGACTCTCTGTCCAGTGCTCGTTCCTTCCTGCAGTTGCCCCCCCTCACACCGCCGGCCACCCCACGCGCTGTGGTGACACACCAGGCCTGTGTGGGAAGATGGAACGGCTCCTTCACTCAGCTCACACTCCTCAGTACCTCCAGGGACCCCCAATCCCCATCAGGTTCCTTGTTACCCAAAGCCCACCTAATCAGGAAGGTGGAAATGTTTTCAGAGTCATCTCTGTGGGGATGAGGGGCTGCCCCAGCCACAGTTTGGGGTCTTTGGCCCTCTGGTTCACTCCTCAACAGAGAGAATTGATGCCGGCTACCCAGGCCAGGCAGGGGCAGGTGAGAGGCTCTCCTGGATGGCTCTACCTTGTGGGGAAAGGACAGGAGATGGCGGGTGTTCCATTAGAAGGCAGAGAGGGGTAACGGTTGAGCACCTCAGCTCTGCAGCCAGACAGACCTGGGTTGGAGGCCCAGCTGCAAGGCTTAGGAGCTTTGGGAGAGTTGTCTGGCCCTCTAAACCTCAGCTTCCTCACCTGCAAAATGGGATAATGCCCCGTAGAGCTCCTGTAAGTGGTGGCACAGAGCCTGGCCCTGTAGGGGTAGCTGCTGTTATCATGGTGGTAAGACCCTTTATCTTACTCTCTATCAAACACACCCCGGGGCCTGCTCTGGGCAAGGGCTCTCGAAGGTGAACCTGTTCGGCCCTGTTCCACGGCTGCAGCGGAGGTTTCCTAGCTGCTGTGGGAGCCCGGGGGTCTGGTAACGAGGACTTCAATGAGGAGGTGGCCCCAGGTTGGGTGAAAAGGGACCCAGACCTGGCCATGCCTCCTGCCCTCCAGTCTCATCATTCCCTGGCAAGGAACTAATTCAGCACTGCTCCCGGGCCCGGCACTTTCGGGGGCTCCTCAGGGAAAAAATGCAACAAATCCTGCCTTCAGTGGCCTCCTGTTTGAGGCAGGAGTAGGAGGCTCAAGGCCACAGCATCACCAGAAGGCAAAGCACTGGGGTGCAAGCCCAGCTGGGCAGCGGAGGGGCGGAGGCTCCAGCACTCACTGTCCCCGCCACCGTGTGTCCTGGCAGGTCCCGAAGCCCAGGACACACACGACTTTGGAACACAGCAGACTTTTAGGTGGCTTCAGGACTGCCACGTGACAATCAGGAAGTGCAAAATGAAAACAAGGGGCCCCTTGTTCAAAAACTATTAAGAATTTTAATGATGGCCCAAGGCCCTGTGGGACTGCACAGGCTATGCCCACGACATGCAGACGGACATTAAAAACAACAACAAAAAGGACAGTAACTCTGCATTTAAAAAATCTGTAATGGTGATGAAGGCACAACTATATGATGGTACTGTGAAGAGCTGATTGTACACCATGGATGACTGTATGGTATGTGAATATATCTCAATAAAACTGAATTAAAAAAAAGAAAAGAAAAAATCTGTAATGGAAAAAAAATGATCTAATAAAAAAAATCAGCATCTCATAGCTACTCTTTCCTTTGGTATGTATTTTTCTGAAATACATTTACTTTGGTTTAAAAAGAGCCAGTTGACATTACTGATAATTGCCAAAAGATGGATGATAACTACGGGTCAATCAACTGATGAATAGCTAAAGAAAATGTGGTAGAAACACACAGTGGAATATTATGCAGTCATGAAAAGGATGAAGTTTGATACATGCGACAACTTGGATGAACCTTGAAGACATCATGTTGAGTGAACTGAGCCAGACACAAAAGGATAAATATCGTATAATATCACTGATATGAAATAATTAGAATAACCAAACCCATAGAGTCAGAATCTAGAATAAAGTTTACCAGAGGCTGGGGTGGGGGTAGGGAATGGGGAGTTAAGGCTTAAATTATACAGAGTTTCTATTTGGGTTGATGGAAAAGCTCTAGTAATGGCTGGTGGTGGTGGTAACACAACACTGTATATGTAATTAATGGCACTAAATTATATATTTGAATATGGGTAAAAGGGGAAATTTTAGGTTGTTCATATGTTACTAGAATAAAAAATAAAAAAAAAATCCATGAGATTGTACAACACAAATGGTGAACCCTAATGTAAACCGTAGACTACAGTTAATAGTACAATTAAAAAATGTCCTTTCATCAAGTGTAACAAATGTACCATGCCAATGCGAGCTGGGAATAATAGGGAGGTATATGGGAATCTGTATTTTATGCATGATTTTTCTGCAAACCTACAACTTCTCTAATAAAAAAAAATTTTTTTTTAAAGTGCCAATGGAAATAAAAAATGCTAAGTAAATAATAGCAGTCATGTTACCTGACTTTGGCAACAACCCCGAAGGTGTGGTGGGAGCAACCACACTGGAACGGTGGGCCAGGTCCCTGGGGAGGGCCTGGTGGGAGAGGCAGGGCCCGGGGGCAGAGCCCCCCCAGCTCACAGGGGCTTCTGGCTCCAGGGCTGCAGCCTGCACCCACAGGGGGCGGCCGGGGAGCTCGAGAGCCTCAGTCACCCAGAAACGGGCCCATGAACGCCAGGGGGCGCCGCAGGACTGGGGAAAGACGGAAACTGGGCTTTCTGAGCCCAGTGCACGCAGACCAGGCACTGTGAGGGGCTCTTCAACCCAGGCCTCCTAGTGCCCTCACGAGGTGGGCAGGGTCGCCCTGGGGTGACCAACTGTCCTGGTTTACCCGGGACTTTTCCCGTGCCCACCAGGCCGGGCACTCCGGGCAGCTGTCACCCTGCTTATCGGCGAGGCCGCCTTCTCGTCCTGGAACGCTCTTCTCCAGCTCTGTCCGTGGCAACTAACTGCTCACAGAAGCCACCCCTACTCCCCCTCATAAACTTCTGTTTCAGGGGAATTTGCCCACATCTCTTCTCCTCTTCAGACTGTAAGTTCCATAAAGGAAACAGTTGGGTACGTTTGGTTCACTGTGGGGTCCCCCTGTCCTGGCACAGCCTGGAGCAGGCCCAGATGTTGAGAAATATTTCCTGCATGAGTGACTGATCTGCTCCCATCACCATAGCAACAGGCAGCCCAGAGACCACAAGGCAGGTAGACTTCCCGCACCCCAGCCCGGGTGCCCTTCTCAGTGACATCCATGTGCTCACTCTAGGTGGTTCCCAAGGAGGCTGACTCGTGGCCATGCCCA
>PVKY010006191.1:0-16305 GCA_004027775.1 Bradypus variegatus
TGGGAGAGGGGCTTCTCCACACCCAAGCTGAAGGGCTGAGAGAACCAGCCTGAGCTGCCACCAGGGGATGAAGATGGGGTTTCTGAGAAGCTCTGGCGATTGTGATAATGGCTGAAGCTCAGGGTTGGACACCTGAGCTGGGGCCTTCAGAGGACCCTCCTGGCACTGCCCCTCAGAGAGGCAGGGTACCAAGTGCCCAGTGTTTCTAAGGATAATTGTGGAACTGTATGGACCCTCCTTAAGAAACTCTTGTCATGAGGTTGACAAACCCCATCCACACCTTCCTCAGGGCTCTGAGCTCTGGATACAGGTAGAGAGAGCAAGTCACCTGGAAATAATTCTTCCATCCACTAGAGGGAAACCTAGGCTAGAGAGACCAGGAAGTCTGTGCCTTGGAGCCCTGAGGCTGGAGGTAGTGGAAGAAGCCAGCAACTCCAGGACCTGAGTGAACTAGTCTCAGTGCTGTGCTGGAGCTGGCCAGGATCAGTCAGTGAGAGCTGAAGGTTTTGTTAATATTCTCAGCAGTCAAGAGACTTGGTAGTTAAATTGTCATTCAGAATTAAATTACATAAACTTATACTTAAATAAACTATTAAAAACAAAGGTAGTAACTACTCCAAGTTCATCATTCTCTAATTATTTTACTATATTTTAAGTTATTTTTACTATATTTTACTACTGTCTATGTATCTGTTATAGTGTGCTGTTGTGCACACCATTATATATGATACCACATGTACTATTGAGCAACTCCAACTTTGGTAGCTCACAGTTGGCCTCGGTGGAATATTTACTCCATGGAACTTGACAAATGCTAGAAATCAGATAGATGCCCCCACCTCACACCGCATACCAGTTGTTAAACATTTATTCTTCGACCTTTCCTACTTCAGGTTTTTTGTTTTTGTTTTTCATTTTGAAATATTTTTAAACTTACAGGACTGTTACAAAAAAAATACAAACTGCATACAGACAACTCCAACAAACTCCCATACCCACCCCTCAGATCCAACATTTTTAACAGTTTGCTACATATGCCATATCATTCTCTCTCTCCATCTCAATCCATCCACCCATCCATCTTTCTATCTGTCTGCCTGCCTATCTATTATCAATCCATTTTCTGAACATTTGTGTGTAGGCTGTATACATTATGCTCTTTGAACACTTAATATAGCCACATACATTTCCTAAGAACAAGGATATTCATTTATGTAACTACCTTAAGTGCGGTTACCAAGTTCAAGAACCTTAATACTGATAAAAAGCTTACATTGTATATACCAATTTTTTCTTATGTCCCAATAATGTACTTTTGAGTCTCTTCTCTTCCTTTGTTAGAACCTGTCCAGGATCATTTATTCCTATACCTACTATGAATTAACGCCCCATTCTCCCTGCTCCCCACCCCTGGCAACCTGTATTCTAATTTCTGTCTATGTGAGCTTGCATATTTTCTTTCTAGTTACCAAGGGGCTTAAAGTTAACATCCTACATCTATAACAATCTTGCTTGCTTTGATACCAACTTAACTTCAACATTACCCACCGACTATGTTCCTATACCTTTCTTTCCCTTCACCTTTATGTAATCCTTGTCAAAAATTGCAGGTTTATATATTATGAGGCCAGAAACACTGATTTATCATTAGGTTTTATGAATTTGCCTTTCAGAATTCTGTAGGAAGTAAAAAGTGGATTTTCAAACCAGAAATACAATAATAGTGGCATTTATATTTACTGATGTTATCCTTACTGGAGATTTTTATTTCTTCAGGCTGCTTCAGTATATTGTATATTGTCCTTTCCTTTCAATCTGTAGAACTCTCTTTAGCATCTCTTGTAGGGCTTGTCTAATGGGAATAAATTCCCTCAGCTTTCGTTTATCTGGGAATATCTTCATCTATCCCACATTTAGAAACAAATACATTTTCTAATTGTGAAATTTAACATGTATATATGACAGTGGTAACTTTCAAAGTACAATTTAACAAGTATTTAGCAAATTTCAAAGAATTTATGAATTACAGTTTCACAATTTCAGTTATTTTCTTATTGTGAAATATAACATATATACAGAAAGGTGATAATTTTCAAAGTACAAGTTAACAACTAGCTAAAGGGCAAATTTCAAAGAATATTATGGGTTACAGTTCCACCATTCCTGTTATCTCTTTCTACCTAACACCCCAGCACCTAAATATATATATATACATAAAGATTTAGTATTTGTAAACACTTGTTAAATCCTATCTTGTCTGTTGCTATCCCTTCCTCTTGTTTAATCACCTTCTCGATCTTCAGGGGTGTATAGGCAGTGACCACCCTAACTTGTTCATATTGAAAAGGGGTGTCAACACTATGGGGAAGGGGGCTGCATCTGATTGTTGTTCTTAAAGAAGCTGTTGCCTCTGGGTTTTAGGACTTGTCTGACAGAGGAACACTCAGGTGGATTTAAGTATCTGAGAGATAAACTTAGTGAGTGAAAATTTTATAGAATCTCGATAGGGACCTAGGAATTTTTGGTACTACTGTTAATTAGGGCTTGGCATACCAAGGCCATTTGTCTCTGTCATTTTTAAAAGATAGTTTTGCCAGATATAGAATTCTTGGTTGGCAATTTTTTGCTTTCACCACTTTAAACATATCCTCCTGCTGCCTTCTTGCCTTCATGGTTTCTGATGAGAGATTGGCACTTAATCTAATTGAGGTTCCCTTGTAAATGACATATTTCTTCTCTCTTGCAGCTTTCAGAATTTTCTATCTTTGGCATTTGACAGTTTGATTATAATACGCCATGATGTAAGTCCATTTGGGTTTATCCTGTTCAGAGTTTGTTGAGAATCTTGGATGTGTATATTCATGTCTTTCATTAAATTTGGAAAGTTTTCAGCCATCATTTGTTTGAATTGTCTCTCTGCTCCTTCTTTCTTTCTTCTCCTTCTGGGACTCCCAGAATGCATATACTGATATGCTTGATGGAATCCCACAGGTTCCTCGGGCTCTGTTCATTTTTCTTCATTCTTTCTTCTTTCTGCTCCCAGACTGGATGATATCAATCGTCTTATCTTCAAGTTCATTGATTCTTTCTTCTGCCAGCTCCAATCTGCTGTTGAAATCCTCCAGGGAATTTTTAATTTGTTACTGTGGTCTTCAGGTCTGTTTGTTCCCTTTTCGTAATTTCCATCTCTCTATTGATATTCTCTTTGTGTTTATCTCTCATTTTCCAAATTTCCTTTAGTTCTTTGGGCATATGCTCCTTTAGCCATTTGAGCATATTTAGGACCATTAAAAAAAAATCTATATGGCCTCCATATTGATGGTTTCTAAAGCCTTACTCTTCTTGGCTGGGTCACCGTTTCCTGTTTCTTTGACTGTTTTGTAACATTTTGTTGAAACCTGGACATTTTGATATTTGGAATGTGTTATCACTGGAATTTAGACTCTGAAGCTTCTATTCCTTGAGTTTGTATCCAGCTAGTATTATGACAGAGCTTTCCTTGACAGTTTGAAATATTGCTAGATCTACCAAAATGTGACAACATGCTGTTGGAAAAATGGTGCCATAGATTTGCTTGACATAGGGTTGCTACAAACTTTCAATTTGTAAAAGACACAATATCTGCAAAGCACAATAAAATGAGGTGTATCTGTATTTGTGTGGGGTGGGTTGGGGGGCTGCTGAATATAAATTGGCTCTGATTGTCTGACCAACCTGACACCCTGTGTGTCAAAGAGGGGGGTGGGGTAGGGGACAAAGAGCCCCCTCTGCTTGGAAGTCTGCTACACCCCATATTGGCCAGGTATGGGGACTAGACTGCCTGCCAAGATCAACTCACCTCTTTCAGAGCAGAATCCTTTTCTTATTTTCTTCCCAGGGTACTTGGCATAGAACCAAGCACCCAGGAGCAGTTGCAGCCTGTTGTCCTTGGGGGAGCAGAGGCAGAGATGACTTCGGTCTGAGTCCCATCTCTGCCACCTGTAGCTGTGCAAGCTTGGACAGGTCACATTACCAGGCTGGCCACTCACCCTTCCTCCTTCACTGGGGCTGTTGAAGAAAGCAATCTAAGGGTGGAGGGGGCTCAGTGGCTGTGCTCTGGAGTGCCCCCTTTCCATAGCATGCAGGGAATACAAGTGACCAGACTTTATGGGCTTGGTCCCTGTTTCTTTGTATGTTTTGTAACATTTTGTTGAAACCTGGACATTTTGAAATTGGAATGTTTATCACTGGAATTTAGACTCTGAAGCTTCTGTTCCTTAAGCTTGTATCCTGCTAGTATTATAACAGAGCTTTCCTTGAATGCCAGGAACTAACCAAAAAACAACAAAAAAATGAAAATAGCAAATACCTTTCCCAGTCTTTGCAGATGATTCTGTGTCAATGCTCTCCTTTAGGGCTTATCCACACAATGAGTTTAGAGAATAACTCCAAGGCCAAAGTGTAAGGGCCTCCCTAGTCTTTTCTGCACAGGAGACTTGTTTTGGGCATGCAAATATGGCTCTTGGAATTCCCCCATTTACATGGACACGAATGTCCCCTCTTCCCTAGGAAAGTTTCCTCGTAGCCCCTGACACCAGACATCGCATTGTAGGTCCTACAGCCAACAATCCCTTGCCCTAGGCAGCCACAAACTTGACTGCTCTCCCACTTCATTCTGTAGGAGATTCCATGAGCTGCCTTCTACATGCAGGACAAGTTCTGGGATGGCAAGCCTGTGACAAGTGTCCTGGTTCAGTCCCTCAGGCCACCACCAGAGAGATTGGGCCAGACACACAGGCTCCCAGCATGAGCATGAGGTTTACTCTGCTCCATCCAGAACTGGGAACAGGGACCCACACTGGGAGTGCCAGCTCTGCACTGAGCCCATACGGGGATGGGGGAGGGACAAGCCTGGCACCAGGAGCACCACATTTAAGTTGCCTTTCTCTTAATTTGGCACCCACTCTGTTACTACAATCCTTTAACTGTTTTCTGGAGCTTTGAGAAAGATGTTTCTGCCAGTTCATGCTGGTTGTTCAAAACTTCTGTCTCCATCTCAAGTTTTGTGGGGAGGAGATGGGCTATTCAGAGGTTTGCCAACAGAGACACACTCAGAGGTGTCCCTGTGCGGGAGGGAGCACCCCACTTCAGCAGGCAGAGGCTGTCGGAAGTACAGTGAGGAAGCACTGTTAGATTGCTGCAGGGTCTTGGCCCAGAGGTCCTTCCCCCAACTCAGGTTTTTGTTCAAGTTGTCTCTGCCCCTAAAATCTGTTAGTGCTTAAGTGCTCAGTTACACCTTTCTCCCTGCCTAGTAATGAAGTCAGTTCCTAGATCATCCAGTGCTAGGAAGTGTTCCCCCACCAGAAAGGGAGTGTCCTGAGGGGCAAGGAAGCATCTACCTGGCTCTGTATCCCCAGGCCTGGCTCAAACCCCTGGACCTAAAACCATCAGCCACACAAAGCACTGGACAGGAACATGCAAGAAACTGGGGTCAGTTTGGGCTCTGCCACCCCCAAGCCATATGACCTGAGGAAGGCACTTAAGCAATCTGGCCTTCAGTCTTCTAAATTGGTAAAATAGAGATAATAAAACTCATCACACCTGGCTTTTGTGAAGGTTAAATGAGATCATCCACACAAGGTTCTCAGCTTGGTGCTTCCATCACCTAAAAGGTGTTCCATGTTCTCTAAGCTATAGATGTTATCATACAGGCATACTTTGGAGATATTGTGGGTTCAGTTCCAGACTACCTCAATAAGGTGAATGTCACAATAAAGTGAGTCATGTGAATTTTTTTGTTTTCCGGTACACATAAAAGTTATGTTTACACAATAGTGTAGTCTATTAAGTATGCAATAGCATTATGTCTGAAAAAACAATATACATACCTTAATTTAAAAATACTTTATTGCTAAAAAAAGGCTAACCATCCGAGCCTTCAGTGAGTTGTAATATTTTTGCTGGGGGATGGTTTTTCCTCAATGATGGCTACTGACTGCTCAGGGTGGTAGTTGCTAAAAATGGGGGGGGGGTTGTGGCACTTTCTTAAAATAAGACCACAATGAAGTTTGCAGCATTGATTGACTCTTCCTTTCACAAAAGATTTCTCTGTAGCATGCAATGGTGTTTGAAAACATTTCACCCACATTAGAATTTCTTTCAAAACTGGAATCAATCCTCTCAAACTCTGCTGCTGCTTTATCAACTAAGTTTATGTGCTACTCTACATCCTTTGTTGTCATTTCAACAATGTTCACAGCATCTTCACCAGCAGTAGATTCCATCTCAAAAAATCACTTTCTGGAAATGAAATAAGCTACAGTAGCAAAGAGATTCCAAAAGGAGTTGAGAAGTCACTCAGCTGGGCACTCTTACACACAATATAAACAACCCTTTTTAGGTTCTAGTGAATTGGAGTAGATAGCAGTAAATAGTCAAAACTATCAAACTACAGCTCAGAACCCATGAATCTTGAAGACGATTGTATAAAAATGTAGCTTATGAGGGGTGACAATGTGATTGGGAAAGCCATATGGACCACATTCCCCTTTGTCTAGTTTATGGATGGATGAGTAGAAAAATGAGGGAAGGAAACAAACAAACAAAGGCACCCAGTGTTCTTTTTTTACTTTAAATTGCTCTTTTTCACTTTAATTATTATTCTTGTTATTTTTGTGTGTGTGGTAATGAAGGTGTCAGGGATTGATTTTGGTGATGAATGCACAACTATGTAATGGTACTGTGAACACGCAGTTTTGTATGACTGCATGGTATGTGAGTATATCTCAATAAAATGAATTAAAAAAAAAGAAATCACTTTCTTTGCTCATCCATAAGAAGTAACTCCTCATCCATTCAAGTTTTATCGTGAGATTGCTGCAATGCAGTCTCATCTTCACACTCCACTTCTAATTCTAGTTCTCTTGATGTTTCCACCACATCTGCAGTTACTTTCTCCATGGAAGTTTTGCACCCCACAAAGTAATCCATGAGGGCTGGAATCAACGTCTTCCAAACTCCTGTAATGTTGATATTTTGACTTTTTCTTCCTATGAATCACAAATATTTTTAATGGTATCGAGAATGGTGAATCCTTTCCAGGTTTTCAATTTATTTTGCCCAGGTCCATCATAGGAATCACTATCTAAGGAAGTTATAGCCTTACAATAGTACACTCGAAAGTTGAAATGACTCCTTGATCCATGAGTAGCAGAATGAACGTTGTGTTTGTAGGTATGAAAACAACATTCATCTCATTGTACATTTCCATTAGAGCTCTTGGGTGACCAGATGCATTGCCAACAAGCACTAATATTTTGAAAGGAATCTTTTTTTTATGAGCAGTTCTCAACAGTGGGCTTAAAATATTCAGTAAACCATGCTGTAAACAGATTTGCTGTCATCCAGCCTTTGTTGTTCCATTTATAGAGCACAGAGTAAATTTAGCACAACTCTTGAGGGCCCTAGGATTTTCAGAATGGCAAGTGAGCATTGTCTTCAACTTAAAGTCACCAGCTGCATTAGCACCTAACTAGAGAGTCAACCTGTCCTTTGAAGCTTTGAAGCCAGGCATTGACTTTTCCCCTGTAGCTATGAAAGTCCTAGATGGCATCTTCTTCCAATATATTTTCAATAGCACATTGAAAATCTGTTTAGTGTAGCCACCTTCATCAATTATCTTGGCTAGATCTTCTGGGATAACTTGCTGTAGCTTCTACATCAGCACTTGCTTCTACCTTGCACTTTTAGGTTATGAAGATGGCTTCTTTCCTTAAACCACACAAACCTCTGTGGGCTTCAAACTTTTCTTCTGCAGCTTCCTTACCTCTCTCAGCCTTTGTAGAATTGAAGAGTTAGGGCCTTGCTCTGGATTAGGCTTTGGCTTAAGGGAATGTCATGGCTGGTTTGTTTTTCTATCTAGACTACTAAAACTTTCTCCATATCAATAAGGCTGTTTTGCTTTCTTACCATTTGTGTGTTCACTGGAATAGCACTTTTCATTTCTTTCAAGAATTTTTCCTTTGCATTCACAGCCAGCACAAGAGGCCCAACTTTCGGCCTGTCTAGGATTTTAACATGTCTTCCTTACTAAGCTTAATCATTGCTAGCTTTTGATTTAAAGCAAGAGATATGCGACTCTTCCTTTCCCTTGAACACTTAGAGGCAGTGTAGGGTTACTAATTTCAATATTGTGTCTTGGGGAATAGGGAAGCCGGAAGAGAGGAGAGTGACAAGAGAATGGCTGGTCGGTGGAGCAGTCAGTACACACACACACCACTTACGGATTATGTTCGCTGTCTCATGGGCATGATTTGTAACACCTGAAAACAATTACAATAGTAACATCAAAGATCACTGATCACAGATCACCATAACAGATGTAATAATAATAATGAAAAAGTTTGAAATATTGCAAGAATTACCAAATTGTGAGACAAAGACACAAAGTGAGCTCATGCTGTTGGCAAAATGGCATTCATAGACTTGCTTGACACAGAGTTGCTACAAACCTTTAATTTGTAAAAGATGCAATATTTGCAAAGCACAATAAAGTGAAGCACAATAAAATGAGGTATGCCTCTACTTGTGTGGTGTGGGGGTTGACGGATTGCTGAATTTTAACGGGTTCTGACTGCGTCACCACCCTGACAGCCCTGTGCGTCAAGGAGCGGGTTAGAGTGGGGACAAAGAGCCCCCTCTGCTTGGAGGTATGCTGCAACCCATATTGGCCAGGTGTGGGGACTAGACTGCTTTCCAAGACCAAGTCACCTCTTCCAGGGCAGAATCCTTTTCTTATCTCCTCCCCAGGGTACTTGGCATAGAACCAAGCACCCAGGAGCAGGTGCAGCCTGCTGTCCTTGGGGGAGCAGAGGCAGAGATGACTTTGGTCTGAGCCCCAACTCTGCCACATGTAGCTGTGCAAGCTTGGACAGGTCACATTACCAGGCTGGCCAAGCTAAAGATGGAGGGGACTGAACGGCAGTATTCTGGAGCGCCCCCTCTCCGTAGCACTCAGGGAACACAAGGGAGACTTTGTGGCCTCGGTCCTCCGTTTGAGGAGGAAAAGTGTTCCCCTCAGGACCCAAGCTCCTTCCTTCCGCAAATTCAGTCAATTTTGGGATCAGAGTGAGGGCACTTTCTCTGGGGGAGAAGTCGGGTGGGCCTCAGTATGGGAGTGGGAAGAGACGGCAGGCAGCGAGGGAGAAGCCATCCCTTTACCAGGAAGCAACAAATCCGTGACAGCACCGCTGGCCGACGTGCCCCAGGCACACAGCCAGGAAGTGGACCCGGAGACTATAATCCAGCCCTCCGGCCAGGGCTCAGCCAAACACTCCGGGCCCGGGGAGGGGCGCCTTCTCTGCCCCACACTTCGTCCCCCGGCCCGTGGCTTCGTGGTTGGGAAGGTGGGCAGCCGGATGTTGCAGGCCAGGGGCCGCGCGCAGGAAGCGGCGGCGGGGACTGACCGTGAGCCTCAAAGAGGCGGAAGGGAGGGAGCAGCCGGCACCTGCATTGTGCGAGCCCCGCTCCTGGCTGTGCCGCCGCGGGGCCCTGGCGCGCGTTCTTGGCTTCCGCTGCTGGGGCGGGGCCCGCGACTTTCAGGCAGGTGGTAACGTGCACAGAAGGCCAGATCTGCACTTTCATTAATTTAGTCATGCATTCATTCATTCATGCACACGTCTGTTATTGGTAGGAGCTGGTGCACAAAAACTTAATTCATGATTCCAAGGATCTTTGTGGCCTTGTGGTCAGATGGCTCGGTGGGAATCCTGGCTACTGGCTGTGTAACTTGGGCAAGCTACATAAGCTCTCTGGGCCTCAGCAGGTGGAGTGTTGGATTAAGTGAATTACATGTGAAGCACTTGGAACCATGTCTGCAACTAGTATGCATTTGCTAAGTCTAAGATTTTCTTTTTCATTTTTATTATGAAACACTATTTAAGAAGTGGTGTGGAGTCAAAAGTTGCAAACTGGTCTTCACAGTGGTTTTAAAGACTTTTAAAATTGATGCCATTAAAAAATTATTAAATTTCATCTAAAACTAGGATTGTGGCTTCTTTTGAAAAGATTAAAGATCTGGAAAGTTTGTGTTTTATAAGTTGCAGCTGGGTATTATGCTGAGGCACCTATCTATCTATCTATCTATCTATCTATCTATCTATATGGCATATTTTGTATGCCTTTTGCAAAGAGGTGATAATTGTTTTTGTACAAGAAAAAAGAAACCTCTTGGGCAATTCCCTTGTTGCAAAAGCCTGAAAAGCAAGTTTATTCTAAAAGGCAAGTTTACCTGAAATTTTAATTATTGATTGCTTGATTTTAAAATGTTGCCTTCTGAGACATCTTCTAATAAAATATTTCTCAAACATGTCCAAATGGGACAGCTTATGCCATCTGAGTTTCTGAAACCAAGAAAAACATCTGTAGAACTTTGAGTTTTCATAGCTGGTCTAGGGAAGGGAAGGAACTAGTGATGAAAGATGTGACCATCTTCCCCAGGAAGTGGAGTGGAGATGGAGAGAAGGAGCAGAGAGGTTTTAAGTATTTAGAAAGCAGAACTGACAGGAGGTATGGCTAGGAGAGAGAAAAGGCAAGTTTGATTCTTGGGTTTCTGGCCTGGGAGAATGGGTGGGAGGTAGACCCATTCACTGACCTGGGGGCCCAGAGGAGGAGGGGGAGGAAGGCCAATGAGTTGCTTCTAGCCATGTAGGGTCTGAGATTCTGGGTCAATCATGCAGAGATTAGTGGAATATCAGGGGTCTGGTATTCAGAAGAGAGAGCTGTACCTGAGATGGGACTTCAATGAGTCAGGGGGCCTGGGGAGTGGGTGAAACCACCCCAGGGCTGTGTGGAAAGAGCAGGAAGCCTAGGACAGATGGACTCCAGGATTTGTTTACATTTAAGGGATTAAGGATGTTTAACAGAGTTGAAAGGATGTTGAAGGGAAGAAGAGCCTACAAGGCTTTGCGAGTCTAGCTGCCTCCCTGAGCAGCCTTAGCCTCCAACCTGCAGGGCTGGGCCTCTCCCCCATACTCCACTGCAGAAGTGGACTGAGGCATAGGTGGGGAGGAGGAATTCTGACCTGGCCCTACTGTCACCAAAAGAGGGGTGAGGTGAAGCAAGATCCCAGTCAAGTTTAGGACACCTAAGTGCTCTTCAGAGGCTCTTTCCTGTCCTTCAGAGACACTTGGTGGGCCTCGGGGACATTGCTGGGAAGGAGAACTCAGAGGAAGGGCCCAACAGTGGGCCCCCTGGCTGTAGAAAGAGCAAATAGGATGCATTCCAGGACATTCTGTTCAACTGTGGGGAAGCAGAGAGGCCAGAGTGCCATACCAACTCTTAGCCAGTCCCCTGTAAGATAGCAGGCTGGCTGCAGGCCAGGCCCCTCTGTGGGAGCTCTGCCCCTTGCAGCCAGCAGGTATACAATCATCAGTAGAGGCCATGCTTGGGAGTCAGAGATCTGCGCTGGGCCACGGCTGAGCTTTGAAACATGCATCAATGCCTACAATGTGCCACACACATTTTCTCTAATCCTCATAACAACTTTATGAAAGAAATACAACTTTCTGCATTCTATAGTAAAAGAAACTAAGGCTCATAGAGCATAAGTACCATGCCAAGAACATGCAGCTAGTAAGAAGCAGAGTTGGGAGGATAAGTCTGGAGCACTGGCTCTGTCCCTTTGGTTTCGTCTGGGGTGGCCCCACTTCTACAGTGGCTTCCTAGGCTCTCTGACATTTCGGGTCTACCTGGGGGTCCTCCTCTCTCACTCCCAACCTCCAAACAATCACCAAATCCTGTCAATCCTATCCCTTTACAGATCTTGCATCTGTCTCCTCTCCTCCACTCCTGGGGTCACTGCCCCAGTTTGAACCTCATGATCTGCCCTGGCTATTACCTCAGCATCCTCCTTGGTCCCTCTGCCTTCCAATTCTCTCAGGTCCACCCCCAGTCCTTCCTCCACATCAGCAGTCAAAGGGCTCAACTAAAACACAAATCTGACCATGTCAAAGTCCTTTGTAATGCCTGCCAAAGACTTCACGTTGACCTCTGGATCAAGTCCAAATTCCCAGGCTCTGGTCACCAACCTCAGCAGCCTCACTCTCTCTGCTCTCCTAAACTTACTGTCCTCTGGGCAGACCGTGGGCTAGACTTCCTCACTCCTGGGCCTTCATTTCCACCACTGATTCTGCCTACCACACTTTCTCACCCACCTCTGCCAACTGGAGACCTGACCACCTTTCAAAGCCCAGCTTCACACAGGGCCCTTCTGCCAGAACCTAGTGTGACTTGGATTCAAGTTCTTCATATTTCTGTCTGTCTCCCTTACTGAACAGTGTGAGTTCCTGTATGTCTGTCCCTTTGTGCCCAGCAGAGTACCTGACATACTAAGGACATTCTGTAAGCATGAAGTGGGAGCACCTTGGCCTCCAACTCCTATCCCCTCCATCCTGGCTCTGGCTCCAAGTTCAGCCTCTTGCCCTGGCCTGGATCCACTACAGTGACAGAAGCAGCTCCAAGTCCAGCTCCTGGCTCAGTTCCAACCCTAGTTCTGACCTGCCTCGAGCTTTGCCTGCAGCTCCTGACTTGGCTCCACCTTTGGCTCAATATCCAGAACTAATATGGGCTTAGCTATAGCTGTGGATCAAAACTCACAACCCAACCAACTTCCCTAGTTCACTTTCCTGGGCTGAAGTTTCCTACCTCAGTACTCCCCAGTTAGAGGCATGGAGCAGCCTAGGACAGCACCTGTGCAGCCTGCCCCCTTCTGGTGTCATTACTCCTCCTCTGGAGCCTCTCTGTTTTACCACCTCAACCCCAACTAAGCCCACTAGCCAGTGCTATAGGGACAAAAAGTACCAGGAGGCTTTAAGCACCTCTTTGGACCCTAGTTCCCTTGTCTATAAAATGGGAGTAGCAGCTGATGTCAGAATGAAGGGAGACAACGCTGTGAAGCTCTGGGCACGGCGCCTGGCACAGAGTAGATGTCAATCATCGCGAGGTCCTTTGCTCTTTACCTTTTCCCAGTCCAATGGGCCAGCTCCTGTAAGCGCCTGTACAATTCCATGGCGCCCATTGCATAAGAGCTTCTCCTGCCACCATGACATTGGTGGGCCAGTGCTGCTTGTTTCTAGGCTGCTGGCTGGGACTGTTGTCGCTAGGACATCTTGGGCAGTGGGAAGAGAGCTGAAGCATCATAATGGATCCCCTGCCCAGAACTTCATGTCCCTGACGTCAGGGGCAAACAGAAGTCCACAGGGTAGTGGGGAAAAGGCCAGTCTACTTTCTTTGCTGGGAGCTGAGTGTATGTATTTGGGTTGGGGAGATAAGCGTACTTCCTTCTCCCCTACAGCTGTCTCGCTGAGTCACCATCCTGTCAAAAGCTCAGAAGGCAAGGGTTCCTATGGATAAGGAAACTTGGGGACCCTGCCCCCAAAGCACAGGGACCAGCATCAGTGGGGGTCTGGGTATGATATGTTTGTGAGTATGGGCATGCTTGAATGTCATGTGTGCAGCATATATATGTCCATATATACATATTCTGCCTCCCTCACCGCTCTCTGCCAACACAGTCCATTCTAATTGCCCATTTATACATCTCTGTCTTTTCCACCAGACTGTAAGCTCTGGGAATCCCAGGGGCTTTTCATATATGCTCAGAGAATTAGCCCATGAGATCTTCTCCCCATTTTCTTCTTCTCTTGCTCAAAATCCCAGTCGTGCCATCTGTTGTCACTGCCAATGCCCTCTGAAGGCACTGCTGCTGGCAAAGTTCAAGGATGAGGGCCAAAAACCCAGGTGCCTGCCTGAGTCTGCACTGAGGCCACCACATGTGTGTCTGTAAATGATGGAGGTTCTTGGAGCGCTGTCCCTATACATAGCACATGAGTGGTGTGTGTAAGTGACTTTCTCATGTGAACAACTGTACATGTGGAGATAGATGTGGACCTGGGTATTCAGTATAAATAGTGTGTGTTGGTGGGTTTGTTTTGTGATGTGTGTGTCTGTATGTGTGATATGAATGTGTGTGTGAGGGATGTGGGCTGGAGAGCTCTGCTAGCCTGGGGAGGTACTGGAGCATTTGGGATTTCCTGCCGAACACTTTGAGGTGGTCCAGACCAAGGTCACTGTTCACTTGCTGCAGGAGACAAGAAAAGCAGTGGGGGCAGAGCCGAGAGTGTTGGGTCTATTTCTCTACAGAGCCAGACACCCTACACCCAGCTGGCTGCCCAGCCCCCATGTCTGCAAACTCACCAGGGAAATAAACACAACCTTTGGAAGTCCTGGTGATGTGTCCGGGGAGGAGGCTCCAGCTGGGAACTCATGTGGGATCAGTCCTACCCTCTTCTCCCCCTCCACCACTGCCCTGCCATTGACCAGCAATCGATGCTAGTGGGGCCAATGGCTTTGCTGCCACTAACTGTGTAGCCCAGCTCCAGAGCCTCCAGGACCTTCTTGCAAGGGAAGTCTAGACAGATTGCAAATCAGTGTCTCCTGGAATCCTGTGTCTGAAAGGGAGGAGAACTTACGGACTTTTGGGCCAAGTTGCACCCCAGGCTGCTCATCTTTGGAGAAATCTAATTTTAACCCAGGCCGGCACGTTCCTGCTCCTCTTTCCTTATAGTAGACTGTGCCCCCCTCTCAGAATATGATTCATTCGATGATATGATCCTGCCTATTTCCCAAATATGCATTCCACACTGGCAATACCCCGAACCACATGCATTTCCCAGAATGCACCATGAAGCTCCTGCTGCCTAAAACACTCTACTCTGCCTGGCTAACTCTGATTCAACTCTCAAAACTCAGTGTAAGTATGGGCTCATCAGGATGCTGTCTTAAGCTGAAACTACTAGTTGTCCCCTAATATCCATTATCCTGCTTATCCTTAGTCATAGAACCCTGGTTTTTACCTAAGGACATGATTGGCTTAGAATAAAACTATACTTCCCAGCATTCCTTACAGCTAGGTATGGCCATGTGACTGAACGCTGACCAACATCTTGTAAGCAGAAATGTTTTGTGCAACTTCTGGGAACTATTTTTAAAGGGATAGGGTGCCATCCCTTCTTCCTGCTGGATGGGATGCAGATGTGATGACTAGAGCTTGAGCAGTCATACTGGACAATGCAGTGGAAGTATTGTGTTGAGGATGGCATAAGATGGCAGAGCAACAAGATGGAAAGCACCAGAACAACATTGTGAATGTAACTAACACTATCGAACTGTATCTTTGAAAGTGGATAAAATGTGAAATGTTATGTTATATATGTTACCACAATAAAAAATAAAAATTTTTAAAAACCAAAAAAACAGAAAGCACCAGGGTCTCTAATGATCACAGAGCCACCATACTAGCTCTGAACTAGTTATTTCCAGACTTCTAACTGGTTGTTAGAATGACTGATTTAGGGCTTTCTGTCACTCATAACCAAACTCAAGCCTACCTGACACTTTCCTTGGGGCAGCTGTGCCTTTTCTGCCTTCCTCAGCTCTCTCTGCCAACACAGTACATTCTTTTTTTTTTCTTTCTCCTTGTGCTACAACTGGATCTGTTACATCTTTTTTTTTAAATACACATTTTATTGAGATATATTCAGATACCACGCAGTCATACAAAACAAATCATACATTCAGTTGTTCACAGTACCATTACATAGTTGTACATTCATCACCTAAATCAATCCCTGACACCTTCATTAGTACACACACAAAAATAACAAGAATAATAATTACAGTGAAAAAGGGCAATTAAAGTAAAAAAGAACACTGGGTGCCTTTGTCTGTCTGTCTGTTTGTTTGTTTCCTTCCCCTATTTTTCTACTTGTCTGTCCATAAACTAGACAAAGGGAAGTGTGGTCCTTATGGCTTTCCCAATCCCATTGTCACCTCTCATAAGCTACATTTTTATACAATTGTCTTTAAGATTCATGGGTTCTGGGTTGTAGTTTGATAGTTTCAGGTATCCACCGCCAGCTACCCCAATTCATTAGAACCTAAAAAGGGTTGTCTAAATTGTGCGTAAGAGTGCCCACCCACAGTACATTCTTATTGCCCATTTATATATCCCTGTCTTTTCCACCAGACTGTGAGCTCAGGAGGGCTGGGTCCATGTCATCCTCCAAACATAGTGTCTACAACTGAAGAATAATTGGTTGTATGAACCAATGGGTGAATGCATATTCAGGCATCCAGATGTTGGTGGAGCTATAGATTTGAGAGTTGTTAGAATAAATATGGTCATCGAAGTTGTGGGAGAGTATAGCGTGAAGAGAAAGGAGCGTGAAAGGAAGAAATCCTCAGGGCTCCGATATTTAAGGTTGAGTT
>PVKY010006192.1:0-16297 GCA_004027775.1 Bradypus variegatus
CCTGCCATTAAAATCCAGTTTTCTCAGCTCTGATTGGGTATCTTCACGTTAAATCTAGCTTCTTGCTAGGACTTTTCCGCAAAAGTCCCAAAGAGATGCTGATTCCTTGACTCCCCATCATCTGACACAGACTAACAGGGAATGCTTCTGGGTCCCTGCCTGTGGGCGTGGCTGGGACAGGCAAGGGGACGGGGGGTGTGCCCAAGAGCCACCCCCATCCCGGGAGAGCCATCACTCAGAACTCACCTTTCAGGGAAATTGAGGTTTAGTTTGCAAAACAGAAGAGTAGGCTCATCGTTAAATAATTCTTAGAAGACAGAAAAGGACATGCAAATCCTTGCTGCGGCAAAACGACTTGCCGACCTTTTTCTTTTTCTTTTGGGTCTAACTTGTTTCTGACTTGTCTTGACTCCATCTAGTGTTAGTTTTGGAAACTTGAGTCTGGCCTTTGGAAGTGTCTCCACTGATAGAGCAGCTCTGGTCCGACAATGCCAAGAGTGATACGTCCCAGGGGACAGCGGCCCCCACCCAGTCACCAGCTCCCTGCCACCCACCTCTCTCCTGTTGAACAAATGTTGCAATCATCTCACCTGTATTATGGAAATCACCTCCTATAGCTCCAATGTATCAAAGTAATATAGAGCGCCCATACACACATGCAGTTGAGAAGTTCCTCTTCCATGCTCAGTTACGGGAAACAAAACACACCAATTGGTCATTCAGAGATGCTTTCAGGTTGATTTGTGTCTGTCCACAGCAGCATCTTCACGCTTGCATATATGTCAGAGCCATTCAGTAAGAATATGCCCTCGTCCCCCACCCCATGTGCACACACGCACACAGTCACCAGGATGAAGAACTGGGTTTTGTGAAATCTTTCATTCTATGTGAACTGCATGACTGGATGCCCCCCCTAAAGCCCAGGCCCCTGAAAGGTGACCAAACTTGGTGGTGGTGGAAGGAGGGGAGCAGATAGAAACAGAGAGACAGACAGACAGAAATGGAGAGACGGAGAGAAAAATGCTTGGAGATAGAACTGCTGAGAAGTGCTTTAGGGGCTCACAATCAGAAATCATTGCCCCAAACCAGATCGCTGAAGGAGGACAGAATCTCAAGAAAGTGAACTTCCCAAGAAAATCAGAAAGACTGGCAGTTATGGCTGCAGAAACGTTTCCAGCTCTTCTGCAGCATGTGACTGCGGCGGGAGCAGGGCCGGGGTCACTGGGAGGGCTGATGATGAGGAGCTCTGAGCACTGCACCTCGCATCCACCTCCCGTTCACGCCTGCATCCGTCCACTCTTTCAGTAAACTCTACTGGCCATTACTAAGTTCCAGGCCCTGGGGAGGAGCTGGAGGGGGAGAGCATGGCTGTCTGCACCTCCTCCCACACCAGCCACCTGCTGACTGTCCCTCCTGCCTGGAAGTCTCCGGACGCCTCTGACTCGCCATGTTCAAAGGGTAGTTTTCCCCTCAGCCCCTTGCATCCTGACCCAAACTTGCACCACCACCGGCTTTCCAAACAGCAATGCCATCTGGCCAAACCCCCAAGCCAGAAAGCTCCCAGCCGTCCGATTCTTGCCTCCCTGGTGCGGCTGCAGGGGTCGTCTCCTCACATCCTGGAGCACTGCCTCTCCATCTTCCGAGTGATTTCTCCTCTGAAGCTCTTTAAGGTTTTCCCAGCAGGTGCCCTGCCTCCAGCCCGTTCCCCTCCTCCACGCTGCTATGACATAAAAAATATCCCACCTTTCCCCTGCTTAGCATCCTCCAGTGGCTGACCAGGAGTTTCTGGCTGGGGTCAGGAGCCTCGGCTCAGTGCACGAGGACATCCACCGTGGGAACTCATTCTTCTCCGGCCTCCTTCGCTCCTGTAGGCTGAGACCCTGGTCCCCCGAAGGTTCCCTGCAGTTCCCGTGGGCAGCCTGCAGGGACAGGTTCATCTTCAGTCAGGTACCTGCCTCTGTCCTGTCCCCTGGCTAACTCCTGTCGTCCTTCCCCACCCAAGCTCCCCGGCCCCCGGCTGCTTCCTACACCCCCTGTGCCCCCAGCAGCCCCCACCTGCCCTTGCCACAGCGCACCCCAGCCCCACCTGAGGACAGCAGGCATCTGCGACAGGCCGTCCCCCTGCAGCCTGCAGGTGCTCTTGTCTCACTTCTCTTTTGTTTTAGTCCCCAGCACCTTGCCCCTGGCCTAATGCCCATTCATTCATTCACTCATCATTTTTTTCACAATATTTTTGAGTTCCGGCTCTGTTCCAGGCAGTGTGCTGAGAGCTGGGGCTACAGTGATGAAAAAGGGACCCCCCCTCAAGGAGCTCACATTTTGAGGGGGGAAACAGACAGTAAAATGGACAAATGAATATATAATACATTGTCAAATGTACTGTAATATAATAATAAAATGAAATACAGTATATGCAATATAATTTATAAGAGAAATTAATATAAACTATAATATAAATCAATAGAATAATATCTAATACAACATTATTAATATAACATGATTAGTGTAGTATAGTGTAATATAATACATAGTAATAAATGTAATGTAAATAATATAATGTCATGGAAAGTACTATAAAGGAAAATAAAGCCAGGTAAGGGAAAGAGAATGATGGGGAAGGGGTTGACTATTTTGAATAGGCCATCTAAAATGAAACACTGAAGCAGAGATGGGAAGGCAGGCACAAGGCTCGCCACTCTCTGGGCGAAGAACTGCCTGCATCATAGAAGTCTGCAAGTGCAAAGGTCCTGGGGCAGGGTTGTCCCCAGAGGACCTGGGCACTGTACAGAAGAGCAGGGTGAGCCTGTGGGGTGTGGAACCAGCAGGGAAGCCGGGTAGTCAGGCAGACCCCTGGGTCCTGGCAGGGGCTGCGGACCTCCTCTCAAGGGTTCTGAGCAGGGGGGGGGCAGGGTCCAGCTGTGGGGCTCTGGCAGAGGTCAGCTGAACCCCTTTGGCTACTGAGCCCTGAGCCGCCTCCACCCCTCAATATACAGCCGTGCCAGGCCCCGAGGGGGCAGAGGGGCTGTGAGGGGCTGTCTAGTCCCCTGGAAAGTGTGGGAGAGTGGGGAGAAGGGCAGAGATGACAAGCGAGGGAGCCAAAATTGCCCCACCTCAAACAGGGCCGGACACAAATACCACCTGAGTGGGCAGCACCCTTTCCTTGGAGTGGGCTGCTTCAGCACGGTGGTGACTAAATGGAGAAAGCAGGGTGTCAGGAGAGGGCCCCAGCCTCCGGCAGTGCTGAGAAGCTCCCTAGGGCAGGCTGCTGGGTGGGTGGATTGGGGCTGACTGCCCCCTCGGGCATTCCAGGTGCACCCTCCTCCTTCCCTGCAGGAAATCTAATTCTCAGGAAAACCAAGAGTCAGTGAATGGAAACGCAGAGGGAGGGAGAGAGGGGGTAGAGAAGAGAAAAGGGAAGGGGAGGGAAGAGGAGGGAGGCAGAGGTAGGGTGAAGTTTCTACATTTCCTTTTGCTGGCAGCCTAGCAGGCTCTGTGCCCCACGATGTTTTATTCTCCCTCCAGCCTGTATTCCAGGCCCTGGGTGCCTACCCTGGGGCCTGCCCAGAATACTTTCCTCCCCTCAGAGCTGCTGGCTGCAAGTCACTGTGTTCCAGTTTGCTAATGCTGCCCTTTCGCAAAACACCAGTAATGGATTGGCTTTTATAAAGGGGGTTTATTTGATTACAAAGTTACAGTCTGAAGGCCATGAAGTCTCCAAGGGAACATATCAGCAATCGGGTACCTTCACTGGAGATGGTCAATGGTGTCTGGAAAACCTCTGTTAGCTGGGAAGGCACATGGCTGGTGTCTGCTCCAAAGTTCTGGTTGCAAAATGTCTTTCTCCCAGGACATTCCTCTCTAGGCCCTCTCTCTCCCTCCCTCTGCGTTTCCATTCACTGACTCTTGGTTTTCCCGAGAATTGGATTGCTCTTGGGGCGTTTGTCCTCTGTTAGCTTCTCCAGAGCAAAAGTCTGCTTTCAAAGGCCATCTTCAAACAGTCTCTCATCTGCAGCAACTCTCTCAGCTCCTGTGCATTCTTTAGAGTGTCCCTCTTGGCTGTAGCAAGCCCGCTCCTTCTGTCTGAGCTTATATAGTGCTCTAGTAAACTAATCAAGGCCCAGGCTGAATGGACAGGGCCACACCTCCATGGAAATTATCTAATCAGGGTTATCATCTACAGTTGGGTGGGGCACATCTCCATGGAAACACTCAAAGAATTACAATCTAATCAACACTAATATGTCTGCCCAGACTAGATTGCACCAAAGACAGTGGTGTTTTGGGGGACATAATACATTCAAACTGGCACACACTGTTTCCTGCTCTCCACCCCCACCCCATCCCCAAGCCCAGGCCTGTGCTCTTCTGACCTGAAGGGTCATCATCAAACATGTGCTCTCAGATCATGCAGATCTTCAAGGCCAGGAAGCTGGCTGAGATGGTGACTCCCAGGAACAAACTGATGATGGCATATTTGACAGCTGAAGCAGAGGGAAGAACAAAAAGGGGTTTTCATCAGTCACTGCTGTTCAGCTGTCTTCTGCAGCCCCTTCTCGTTAGAGGCAAAGTCCACCCTTGGAGCTTTGCAGACCAAGCTAGTCCTCCCCACCCCCTTCCCTTGTGCCCCACTCCCCACTCCTGGGGCAGCACCCCCAGGCCTCCAGGCACCGACCCCACCCCCATCTGTCCAGTTCATGTGCAGCCCCTGTTGGAACTGGGCCACCCCAGGCCCATGGGGCTGATGGTCCATTTCACCAACCTCTTTCAGCCCTTCCTTCATGAATTCATTTATTCATTTATTGAATATGTGCCAACTGCCTGCTCTGCAGTGAGCACTGAAGGCAGGACAGACCCTGCCTGGGTCTTTGAGGAACCTGCAGTTTGCTGGGGAAGGCAGGTGACCCAGAGCTCATGCTAGTACCAGGTAATGGGGCAGGCTGGGCGGCACAGGGTCAGGAAACTTCCGGGAGGAGCTGACCTGCAAGCCAGACCTTGCCTGGTAAGGCGAGCCTCTGGGTGGAGGGGAACTGAGAAGGGTATGGGTGCAGGCAGGGGCAGGGAGCAGGGCAGGGCATAGGGCTGGGGGGCTGATGGCTGGAACGCAGGATGACTGGGGGTTGGAGTCTCTCCTCTAGTGCAGAGTGTGGACAAAGGGGAACTCGGGATATCTCACGACCCCTTGGAGAACAAGGCCTGGGGCTCCTCCAGGCTCCAGTGCGGGACCTTGACCATCAGGGGTGAAACTGTGGCCACTTGGACACCCCCACCCTGTGCTGACCAGCAGGAGACAGTTACCAGCACACGCCCACCAGCCCGGGCTTCCTGGAGGCCTCTGCCCTGCCCTTGACCCCACACAGAATGAGGGAGACCCCTACCAGTTTCAGCCCCACAGAATTGCTCATGGCCTACACTTGAACCCCAAAAACATCTGCAGAGAAAGGAAACCCAGGGTCTGATGTGAGCAAAGCTGGCCAAACCCGTGTCCTCATCTGCTCCCCACACAGGTCTGGGAAAACCTGCCACAGACTTAGCCAATGCAGCGAGGAGCCCAGAGTGCCCTTGATAGCTGGAGAGCATCTTGCAGCCTCAAACCCAGTCCAGGAACGAGCTCCACTAAATTCAGACAGGCCCTTTAACATGGTTTCTGAGATCCACACAACCGGGCCCTTGCTGTCCTCTCGTCTCCCACAACATCCTCTCGTTCCAACAGACAGCAACTCATCCGGGTCCCCAAGCAGGCCAGCTGGCCCCCTGCCTCTGGGTTCTCCCCTCCCTGCCCTCCTTTACCTGGTCTTGGCCCCTCCCTGCCTCCCCAACCCTGGCTTAGCTGCCCCTCGGTGGGCTCCAGGCCCTCTGTTCTCACCCCATCCTGACTGGCCGAGCCGATGTATTTTTTTAAAGCTGTTTCAGGGAGATATATTCACATGCTGTACAATCCATCCAAGATGTACCATCAGTGGCTTTTAGTATAATCACAGAGTTGTGCATTCATCAGCATAATCAATTTTCGGACATTTTCATTGCTCCCGTAAGAAAAACCCCATATCTCTTAGCCATCACCTCTCAATCCCACTATCCTTCCCCAACCCTACAGAACCACTAATCTAATTCTGTCTCTATAGGTTTATTTATATTTGCAATTTATATAAATAAAATCATATAATATGTAGCATTTCATGTCTGGTTTCTTTCACTTAGCAAAATGTTCAAATTTTTTAATTATTGTTATTCGAGTTTGCTAATGCTGCCGGAATGCAAAACACCAGAGATGGATTGGCTTTTATAAAAGGGGGTTTATTTGGTTACACAGTTACAGTCTTAAGGCCATAAAGTGTCCAAGGTAACACATCAACAATCAGGTACCTTCACTGGAGGATGGCCAATGGCATCTGGAAAACCTCTGTTAGCTGGGAAGGCACGTGGCTGGCGTCTGCTCCAAAGTTCTGGTTTCAAAATGGCTTTCTCCCAGGACGTTCCTCTCTAGGCTGCAGTTCCTCAAAAATGTCACTCTTAGTTGCACTTGGGATATTTGTCCTCTCTCAGCTTCTCAGGAGCAAGAGTCTGCTTTCAACAGCCATCTTCAAACAGTCTCTCATCTGCAGCTCCTGTGCTTTCTTCAAAGTGTCCCTCTTGGCCGTAGCAGCTTGCTCCTTCTGTCTGATCTTATATAGTGCTCCAGTAATTTAATTCAGACCCACCCTGAATGGGCAGGCCAACACCTCCATGGAAATTATCCAATCAGAGTCATCACCCACAGCTGGGTGGGGTGCATTGCCATGGAAACACTCAAAGAATTATAATCTAATTAACACTGATAGGTCTGCCCACACAAGATTACATCAAAGAATATGGCTTTTTCTAGGGGACATAATACACTCAAATTGGCACAATTATTATTTTTTTAAATTAGAGAAGTTGTAAGTTTATATAAAGGTCGTGTAAAAACTGCAGTGTTCCCATCTACACCCCTATTGTTGACACTTAACATTGATGTGGTACCTTTGTTACAACTGATGAAAGAATATTAAAATAGCACTGTTATATATCACCCACAGTTAGCATTAGACATTTTTCCCATGTATCACCCTATTATTAACCCATTGCAATAGTGACATACGTCTGTTATAGTTCATGAAAGAATATTCTTATATTTGTACTATTAACCACAGTTGTCAGCCACTTTCTATATATAGGATCTTGTCAACTGCAAACAGTGCAAGTTTTACTCCTTCTTTTCCAATTTGGATGTCTTTTATTTCTTTTCCTTGCCTAACTACTCTAGCTCAAACTTTTAGCACAATGTTGAATAGCAGTGGTGTCAGTGTGCATCCTTGTCTCCCAGCTCTTAGAGGGAAAGCTTTCAGTCTTTCACCATTGAGTACAAAGTTAGCTGTGCCCTTTGCCGTGTTGAGGAAGTTTCCTTCTATTCCTAGTGTTCTAAGTGTTTTTATCAAGAAAGGATGCTGTATTTTGTCAAATGCCTTTCCTGTGTCAATGAGATGATCGTGAGATTTTTCCTTTCTATTTGTTAATGTCATGTATTACATGAATTGATTTTCTTTTATTGAACCACCCTTGCCTGTATGGAATAAAACCCACTTTATCATGGTGTATAATTCTTTTAATATGCTGATGGATTCCATTTGCAAGTATTTTGTTGAAGATTTTTGCATATGTATTCATTAGAGAAATTGGTCTGTAAATTTCTTTTCTTGTAGTATCTTTCTCTGGCTTTGTGTTAGGGTGATGTTGGCTTCATAGAATGAGTTAGGTAGTGTTCCCTCCTGTTCAAGTTTTTGGAAGAGTTTGAATAGGAATGGTTCAAATCTTGGAATGATTGGTACAATTCACCTGTGAAGCCGTCTCGTCCTGAGTTTTTTTTTATTGGGAGGTTTTTTATGACCCATCCAATCTCTTTGCTTGTGATTGGTCTGTTGTGATCTTCTATTTTTTCCAGAGTCAGCATAGGTTGTTTGTGTTTCTAGGAATTAGTCTGTTTCATCTGGGTTGTGTAATTTCTTGACATGCAGTTGTTCACAGTATTCTCCTACGATCCTTCCAACAGGAAATAAATGCATATATATGTGTAAATATTAAGAGATTTACTGTCAGAATTGGCTCACATAACCAAGGGGGTAGGCAAGTCCAAATTCCATTGCAGGCAGGCCACAAGTTGGAAACTCTGATGAAGGAATTCAATAAATTCTCAGGAGAAGCTGGCTGGCTGAAGTAGAGCTGGAAATTCTCCCTTCTAACTGCTGAAGTCCTCAGTTCTCTCCTTTAAGACCTCCAACTGATTGGATGAGACTTCTCTCATTGCTGAAGGCTATTTCCTCTGCTGATTGTAGATGCAATCAGTCATAGATGCAGTCAACTGACTAATAATTTAAGTCCATAAAATATCCTCACAGGAGCAATCAGGCCAGTGTTTGCTTGACCAAACACCTGGACACCATCACCTGGCCAAGCTGACACATGAACCTAACCATCACACATGTCCCACATTCCGCACAGTGTCTGGTACATAGGAGGGATTAATATATGCTGAATGAATGAATGAATGAATGAATGAAGGCAATGAGCCTGCTGTGGGCAAAAGTATGCAGCTGTCTTTTCATCACAGATCCTTTGGAAAATTCAATGCATTCTCTCTCTTCTACAGAATGCATGTCCACGTGGGCCCTGAGCTCATACACACATACCTCCACCACCCACGCACAGTATGGTCAGTTCTCTGAGCTCTGGAACAAGTTTTATTACAGTGTCTCCTCACTGTTCCTTTGAATTCATCCTTCTGCCTCGACTAGGGTGGACACAGCAAAGCCTATATTTTGCAACCTGGTCAGGGCATGGCTGCCAGGTCAGCCAAACAGCGTGGCCGTGGAAGAACTGATGGCCTGAAGTCAGAGCCACCTGAACCTTCCACTGACACCAGTCTAACAGGAGGCAGCAGGTGGGGTGGGACAGGCATTGGAGGCCCCTCAGTTCCCTGTTCCCTCACCAGTATCTTGCCAGAGTCCACCTCAGGGGGCCTCCCCTGAGAACCCCTTACTCCCCACGTGGAACAGATGACATAGAAACTATGTTAAGAGCCAGAGATGAAAACTGATCAGAGAAAGAAGAAAGGATGCAGATTAGAAGGAGAGATGGAAAGAGCTAGACAGACAGACACACAGGGATACAGAGAAACACACTCACAGGGGCACACACAGAGGCTATTCCCAGGTGCTCAGACCACAGGACGGAAACCCTAGTGTCAAAAACAGGCCAAGCCCCTGCCCAGTCCTGCCCTCCCCAGCCCTCAGGGCTCCCAGGCATCCTTCTTCATCAAATTCCCCCTCCAAATGCCTCGCCCTGGGCCCCTGGCTTCCAGCCACTCCCTGGCAGGCATTTCTTGTAGCTCAGCGGACCCGATGCTCCAGGCTGCAGGCTGTGTCGGCCCCAGGCTGTGCGGCGGCCCCTGGCACCTGAGCCCAAACAGGCTCTCCCCGGGCCTCAGCTCTCCTCCCAGAGGTCTGAGGCCACAGACCGAGTTAATGCCCTCCAGGGAGTCAGGGGGATGGCCGCTGAAGGCGGAGAGGGCTGGGGCGCGGTGGCGAAGCCCTCCTTTAACCCCTGCTAGCCAACAGGGCTGCCACTTGGTGGCAGCCTTGCGCCTCCTGGGGGAGAGAGCTCCCTGGCGCGTCCTCCCTGGCCCGCTGCGTCTCCCGGGGTCTGACCCCTGCGCTCTAAAGAGCCTCTGGGTAAGGATCTGTCATAAGCAGACCAGCTCTGCTCTCCCCTCCCCGCTTCCTGCAGGGTCACAGGAGAGTCCCTAGTGGGCCCTAGAGCCCATTCTAAGCCAATTCCCCAGGCTCCGCAAAGGAGCTGGAGGATGGATGGCTCTGGAAGGCTCATCTGCAGCAAAGCTCCTCCAAGGGAGATTCCAGGGCTCCCCGCATTGGGAGCTTTGAGCGACCCCAGCAGGAAGTCAGTGCAAGCTGGAGTTGCCACCCAGTGCTTTTCTTCTGGAATATCCTGGGTTCCTAGGCAGAAAAAGAGGAGGGAGCCTCACCTCCCTCCGAATGGCAGCAGACCCAGGGGCAGGGGGTGGCTCAATCAAGGTTGATCCCTGGGGAGGACATGAACCCTGGGCCCAGCGCTGGCCCCAGCTGCTTTGACAGTTGCACCCCCTCCTGCTTCTCCAGGAGAGGGTCAGCCTGCTGCACTGCCCCCTCGGGGGTCTCACTGAGCCCAGGTCCCAGAAGCCCACAGCTACGGCATGGCCCTGGCTGCTATCTAGAGCAAAGCCAGATGGGTGGTCTCCAGGTGGGCTGCTGAGATGCTGATGCATGGTTGCCCTTGCGGATGCCCCAGCCAGCCTGGTCCGCCACCGGGGCCCTCCGTGGGAGCTCATCAGGTGACTTCTGCAGAGCTGACTGGCCTCTGCAGGACCCACCCCTCTGCTAGCCTCCCTCCCTTTGCCTGAGCATCACTCCTGTCACCCGTGGCTGGCCCACTTCCCTCCGCATCCCGTCAGGCTGTGCCCTGCACACGGAATCTCTCACCCCGCCACCCACCCGAAGGCCACCTCTTCCCAGTGGGGTACCTTTCTAGTTTGCAAAAAGACATGCTACGGGCTCTCATCCCAGAGGTGCTGCTTTCACCCCAAGCCCTCCACCCCCACCCCTGGGCCTTGCTGCTGCTGGGTGGCCTGGTGTTCAGCCCCTCCCGGAGCCCCTGTGGAAAACACTTCCGGAGCTTCCCCTGCTCTATCCCACAGAACAGAGCTGCTGCCTGCTCCCTGCAAGTGGCTTCCCACATAGGAGGGGTCTCCTGCAAGGCCTCAGGGCTCCACGGGGCCCCCAGGAGTGTGAGAGGGCAGGAACGCTCCCCCTGAGCTGAAACTAGCTGTTTCAGTGTGAGCTAAAGAAGATGGACCCAGTGAAGCTTGGCCTGTACCACTTCCGTCTGCAATCTGACCTGCTTAGAACCAGCCCTGGTAGGACAGCTGTTGGGCCCGCCCTCCATGGTGGGACTGCTGTTCTTTGCAGACCTTATTTGGCCAGAATCAGGCTCTGAGGTTTCCAGCTGCAGGCAGTAGGCGTGCACGCAGATGTCTTTCTATAAGTATCGAAACTAAAAATAGGGAGACCCTGCCCTAAGTGTTTGCCAACTGATGCCTGGCCATACCCTTCTTGGAACCTAGATATTGCAGAATGACTCCTAACTTTAGATCTCATGGATTCCAGAGTCCTCGGCTAGAGGAAGGGTTTTTAAATGTCTGGAGCAGGCTGAGAGAGCAACCGCCGTCCATCATCTCCTAACCGGGTCAACACATATTACCAAGTACCTGCAGAAAAACCACATCTCACCACCAAGGAGCTCACGCATGGACAGGGAGATAGGAGTGACACGGAAAGGAAGAGCCAAGTGACATGGGTGATGCTCAGTGTCTTCCTGCGAACCTCTGCGAGTTGGAGGAAGTCTGGATGGGGTGAGTGGAGGCGATATTTGCTGTGTGACCTGCCTGTCTCTCCACCCCTTGTTGGTGAGCAGCACCTTGCTTCTCCTTGGGGGACCACCCCCATGTTACCCCGTGAGGCTGGCTCCAGGACAGGTGTGTGAACCACACCTCATTAAATTAGCATATTCCTGCTTCCAGTGCATGCGTTTGCTTGAGGGATGGGGCAGGTGATCACATTAAGGCCAGTGTGACTCAACTCTGGGACTTTGGGAATATACAGAGAAACGGGAGTGAGTGCCTTGCCCTGCACTTGGTAGCAGCGCCTGTGTTCTTTTAATCCATTCTTGTGGGGGAAGACCTACTGTGGATAGCACCTTTTGATTAGATTGTTTCCATGAAGATGTGACCCTGCCCATTCAAGGTGGGGTCTTAATAGCCTTGCTGGGCTCCTCCATGAGAGGATAAAAGGCAGAGACATTTTGAAGAGAGTTCAGAGAAGCTAAAATATGTATCCAGAGTTTGCCCCCAAGAGAAGCTAAGAGAGAAGCTAAGATAGAAGCCCAGTGACATTTTGGAGAAGGCAACAGAAACCAGAAGCTAAACCCAGGAGAGAAGGACCAGCAGACACCAGCCATGTACCTTCCCATGTGACAGAGGAACCCCAGATGCCATCGGCCTTTCTTCAGAGAAAGTATCATCCTGTTGATGCCTTAATTGGATGTTTTCATGGCCTTAAACTGTAAATTTGTGAACTAATAAATCCCCGTTGTCAAAGCCAATCCATTTCTGGTATATTGCATTTCAGCAGCTTTAGCAAACTGCAATAGGAGCTGTGGGGCTGAGGAGGGCCTGGAGCTGCCAGAACCCACAGGCTGGTGGAGGCCAGTGGAGCCCAAAACCCCTGCAGAAGAGCTCGAGCTAAGACCAGGCCATAGAGATGGCTTTGGGTCCCTGAATCCAGCTCTTCCTGAACCAACTCTCCCTGGACTTTTCAGTCAGCTTGGTGAGAATTTCCTTCTTTTTCTCATTCTTATCTTAGGTAGGTAATTGTCCCCTGCACTCACAAGGTTCCTGATGACTTAGGGGCACCAATGGAAATCAGGTTGGCAAGGCTGGGAGAGAGAATGCTGGCTGCCAATCAAGAGCTGCAGAGCACAGCCTCACGTAAACGTGCCCGTGATCTGCAAGTATCTCAGTTCCTTTGCACGTGCTGCCCTCTTCAGTGGAATGCCTTGCCCTTGTCCCTGTAGAAAGTTCTTACTTATCCTTCAGAACTTAGCTCAAGAGCCACCTCTACTGGGAGTCCTCCTTGCTCTGTTGCCCAGGACCACCCACACCCCCCTTCGTCATCCCTCTGCTCCGGATGGTCTGCACTGGCTGGCAGGTGGTAGTTGGGGCACGAAGGACCCAGATAGTCAGCTGGGTGATATGGGGGCCCACTCCTCTTCAGGAAGATGCAAGGAGAAGGTGGAAGCAGAGACTCATGGACATTCTGAGAAGTTACCCCAAACAACTGGGCATGTGATTTGAATTGATAAGATCGGGTTTCCAGTGCTGAGTGACCATGGGGCCCAGGAGCTAAGTCAAGTTCAGCCACCAAGAATCGAGCCAAGCAACAACATTGTATGTGACACAGAGACTGAGAACATGGAGCTGCAGGCTGTGTATGCATTTGTCCCACTCACCAGGCTGTGGGCTCTGCCAGGCCCGAATGCAAATCAAGCCATGTCTGGGGTCAGGTAAGAGAGGCCTTGAGAGGGGTCTGGACAGGGGAGTAAAAGAGGACAGTCTCTTGGCTGTCCACCTGTCTGACCTTGGGCCTCACTTTTCCCATGTGAAAATGGGAACTTACAGCCCTGATGTATAGAAAGGACTTGATAAAGATGGCTCCTTGCTTTCCTGCCCCTTTGTCCTGAGCCTCCCTGTAATGGAAGCTGACCCAGAGGGTCTCAGTGGCACCCAAGGCAAGAACCCAATTATTCAAATAGGGCTGGGTTTCATGGTGGGGGTGCTGGCACCCCTATCACTTCCTAGGAGTTCATGAGAGTGGCCACTTCTCAGAAAAACGAGGTGGGTAGCCCTGGCCCCTTGACCCCCGTCCATGGGGCTCTTTGAGGCTAGCAATAACCAGTAATTGCATCTGCCCAAGATTCTGAGCCGTTTCCTCAGTCCCTCCTTAGCCAATAGCGGAAGGACCGATGAGTGTGTCATCAGCCCTGAAGTGCTCCCCGACCCAGTGCCTTCCACCTTGTACTGTGGTTTAGAGGCTTCTTCTGACTCTGTTGCTTGCAGAACCCTCAGGTTCACTGTTCACAAGCCCAGAAACCACCAGAAGTTGCTCTTCCTCAACGCCTCACTTCCGGTCTCATTAAAGCTCAACCCTGAACACCAACCTTTGAGCAAACAGGGCGTCCACACTCCTCTACCCGGGGTAGGGTGCACTCCTTTCTTTCTGTGAGGGGACCTAGATGGCGGCAGAACCAAAACCCACAGAGCTGTGTTGCCCCAGAGATGGAGCAGCGTGGGTCCCAGGAAAACGAAGGAGAAAGGGAAGTGAAGCAGAGATGGTGCCTGGGCGGCGTGGGGACCTACGGACATTCCTTGGTTTCCCCCAGTGCTCCCAGCCTTGGTAAGTTTGTGCCATAAACATAACTCAAGCCCCCTGGCCCCCTTCTGAGCAGAGGCAGACCCTAAAGCCCCTGGGAAGTAAGGAGGGAATTCCACTCAAATAGGGTCACTGCTAATGCTGGAGAAGAACCAGCAACCCAGGAGGTCTAAGGGGACGGCACCAACCTAGCAGCTGGATGGTTCACTGCAGCAAGCACTATTTAAATTAAAAACCAAAGAAGAAGCAGGAGCTAGTGAAATGAGGCTGCGGGCAGGGTGGGGAAGGGGTGGGTGGGCAAGAAGGCGTTCCAGGTGCCCCTCCTGGCGCGAGAGCATAGGGGAGTGGAGAAGTGGGAGCAGAGGCTCAGCCGGGTTGTAGCAATTGAGGACACAACTGGCTTAAGATGTGGCCCACTCTGTGACTCGGTAAGGGTCTTGGGGGAGCCTGGAGAAGCGGTCTGCAGTCAAGCTGACCGCACAGCAACCAGGTAGAAGAAGGGGATTCACCTTAGCTCACAGTTTTTTCTACTCTGTTGGCATCTGTCCTCTGTTTCAGCCTTGCCCCAGGCAGCCCTGAGCATGGACAAGCCGAGGCTCTCAAGGCTTCCCAGAGGTGCTGATGACCAGCCACTCATGGCCACCCTGGGCAGGAGCTGACAGCAGGAGGCTGAGGAAGGCCACCACGGGGGCAACTGAGAAGCTGAGACATACCCCCCACCCCACTTCCCCACCAAGGAAGGTGCCTCCAGCTTCCAGAAATAGCATCATAATTAAGAGGCAAACAGTCATCGTGGATGAGCAGACCATATCCAAACTTCTGCTCACTTTGTTTTTCCTGAGCAATCTTGGCTAATTAATTCTTAAAGATTCACACACTGGGATTAAAATGCTCCGCTCACAGAAGCCAAACGGATCAATACCTTTTCAGCCTAATGGAGGGGCTGGAGGCAGGGAAGCCAGTGTGGGGCCCAAGGAAGAGCCAGGAAAGCTCTGGGCATGGGGAGCTCCTCCAAAGGGGGCTGGGGAAGGTCCTTTCTGACCAGGAGGTGGTGGAATCTGCAAATGCTGGGCTGTACCTGGTGAGGGAGCTGCTGAACCTCCAGGAAACTGGGGTGCTGGGAGCCAGAGGGAGCAGGCCGCTGACCTCTGACCTTGCCCCATGGTGGTCACGCCCAGACGAGGGGACCCACACTGGAACGCCCTGCCGGGCCTTCGGTGAAGGGGCTTTGCTCCTTTTTCAACCATCTCTTGGGTCCTGAGATGTTCTCGTGCCCCCAGTGTGGGGTGGAGGTCAGGATGTTTGCAACCAGAGCCCCACGTCCCCGTTCTGCCACTCGTGCCCGGGCCTCCCAAGACACTGCTCTGCTCTCGGCCTCAGCAACCATTTGTGCTTCAGACCAGAGAAAGCCCGTCTTCAAGAGCAACTCTCAGAGCCTGCCTTCCCAGAGAGAGCAGGGGGGAATAACTAATTAATGATGGTGAAGGGCTGTGGAGGAGGAAAGCACTACATCCCTGCTGAGTGGTGGAGCTATTATTACTCATGCAATATTGATACTGTGCTCTTCAGCCTTTGGGAAGCTTTGTTCAGGAGTCCTCGGGGACCTGGCCGAGGGGGCCCTGGGCCCCCAGATGGGTGTCGGTGGTCGGCAGCTAGCCTGGCCCCCAGGGAGAGGGCTGTGGGGCTGCAGAGGGAGCTGCTGATGTGCAACCAGCCCTGGAATTTCAGCTCCTGGGGAAACAGGCCTTTGGCCAACCTGGAAGGATACATGAAGCCATCTGCCACCATGTACCCAAGAGACCACCAAGACCCTGCTGTGGGCCAGGGGCTGTGCTGGGCCTTTCTGTTTTCCGTCTCTCTTTTAAGCCAGCTCCTACCATTTGCAGAGCCCAGGGCATGCCATGTGTCTAAATATTTTAGAAGTTGTAAATCAAGCTACTCCCCCAGCCCAGCCCACCTCCCAGCCTGGGCTCTGCAGTCTGCTCTTCGGGGACCATTTGGGGCAGGGTCTCCTGGGTAAAATGGGGTAAGCCAAGCATGAGCAGGGACTCGGGAAGAATGGGGCCTCCAGAACCTGGCCACATCCTTGTAGGCTCTTCTCCCCAATACCTTTCACTTCCCACTAGACTTCAGGCAGTGCTAAGACCCTCCCCAAACCAGAGCCCCAGGTGGCAGCACGAAGCACCTGGAATTCTCAGCAATTCTGGGCTTCCAAGAAACGCATGCTGTTACCGGAAATAAAAGCA
>PVKY010006193.1:0-16305 GCA_004027775.1 Bradypus variegatus
GAATTCAGTCATGTGTAGAAGCAGTATAAATTAGATTGGCCAACTTTTGCACTTTGGGCAAGTCATGGAAATCTGCATTATGCATTTTCTTAGCTTAATATCATGGAGAGTATGGGTGCATGGATGCGGTTGGTGGTGAGGGAGGACATTATATTTATGAAATATTGCCTTAATGCTACCAGAAATTCTATTAGCACTTCTATAAAATACTATGTAATGCTTATTTCTCTTTCTTCTTTATAGTTTTTAGTAAAAATCACCCTAGTAGGTCAAGTCAATCTCTAGCTTTGCTTAAGCCATGACTGAAAGCCCAGTGGATATTTTTTGGTTCTTAAAGGTACAACCTTGTAGTTTCAAAACTGGGGGTGGCCATGTCCAAAACAAACAAAAATGCCTTTTAGTTCTGTTTTGAAATTTCTTCCTGAGGAATTTGCCAGAAGTTAAGGTTTGTGGTTTCTAGTTTAGTTTGTAGTTTTGTTTTTATATACTTAAAATAATTTTAAAGTGACTTTAAAAATGATTTTTCCCCTTTTTTTCAGGCATGGAAGAATTGGGGTTTCAGGGGCATTCGCAGGCCAGGGGCCAAGAAAAGGGGGACACAGAGGGGACAGGTGGAGGAGGCTGCTGGCGCGGTTGGGCAATTGAATCCATTGAGTAAATAAGTAGGTATTTTGAACGTAACAGTAGCCAGGTGTCTCACTGTTAGAACAGGGATTTACAGATATGGAAAGGTAGAAGGGCAGAAGGAACCCCAAGGTGGTGGATTAGAATTGGAGGCATCCTTAATTAATTCATAGTTTTTAATACAGATACACAGAGAGATAAATGCATGCATGTTTACGTGCACAGATGCAAACTATATCTCCCAACCCTGTCCCCCAAGAATCCTGGAAGCAATAATACCCAGATTGGATGTGTACTAGGTTTTGGTTTCTAAATGATAACCACCACTTATAGATGCCCCTGGCTCCACAGAGAAATGTCTGCATCCAGGGCTGAGGCAGAGAAAGCATAAAGATGGGCAAGAATATCTTGTTCTGCCAAAAAGCAAGGAAATGGTCAAAAAGTGATAAGAACATATCCAAGGGATACAGGGGTCAGGTTGCAAGCGAGCTCACTGGCCAAATCTGGGATAACCAGAGCACCCAAACATATTAGTTAAGGGAGACAAAGTGTTGAATAAAGAAGGAATCCATGAGTCCATCCTGACATCGATAAGTAAACAGACAATAAAAGAGAAGAAATAAATAAATGTAGAAGGAATGACAGAAAGAAAAAAAAAAACACTATGTGAACCATCCATCTGAGCAGATGAGAAGGCAGATGGGTGGAAGACTGATGAGGAGCAGGATATTAGTCTAATTGAAAAATTCCCCCAACAAAAAGTACTAGAAATTACAAAGGGAAAAATGGTGACTTGTATGTGGAGAAGCTGGGCACCCACCCAAGGTCCTGGTGGCCCAGGTTTGCGTCACTGGTGATCAGGGGATGGGTTGACACCTTGTCCCTCTTGTCAGGCACCAAGAAGAGCTCAGCGTCCTTTCCATGGTTTTCTGCCAAGGAGGTAGTTCCACATCTCATCAGAGAAGTTACCAGAAAAACCCGTCCTTTGGGATGAAAGGCCTGTACCCTTTAAAATTATAAAAGATATAGGGGACAGGAAAAGATGGAGGAACTGTTGCAGATGGAAATCCGAAGAGATTTCCAAAAATGGAAAAAGAGACATCGTTGGAGCAGTTGGCAAAACTGGGATTAGTTATGTGGCTTAGAGGGTAGTGATATATTGTAGTAATGTTAATTTCCTGATTTGTATGATTATTTGGTGGTTATATGGGAGTTGTTCTTGTTTGTAGGAACTACACACTAGAGTATTTAGGAGGATGAGAGATTATGCAACAGCTTGCTCTGAAGTGGTTCAGAAAAAGATTAATGACATCATATATATCTATACACACACCTATATATGACCTAATGTATATAAACAACATATTGATGTATTAAATATTGATGTATACAATATATCAATTTATTAATATATGATAATCTATATAGTATAGATTAATGTATTGCATATTTATATTGTGCTTTACATTTATATGTGTATTTATAAAGGGAGAGTGAGATGGAACAAACAAGGGAAAATGTTTATATTTACTTATTTATATAGAGAGGGGAGCAAAAGAAATCAAATGTTAATAAATTGAAGAGTCAGGTGAGGGGGTACAGGGGTTCTTTGAACTATTCTTGCAATTTTTCTGTAAGTTTGAAATTACTGCAAAATAAATTATTTAAAAATAATACCTGTGCATTTGTATAACTATGTAACAAGTATTTTCATATGCTAGAGTAATAGGTGATATTCCATATGTAAGAAATGTCCATGTTTCAAAACTTGCAGTAGCATAATATTAAAGAAATTTGGAATGCAGAAGTTGGCTACATGGTCCTTTCAATCCTATGATTCCGTAAATGACAGATGATTTTCAAGGAGAATATTACATAATCAGAGAATGTCAAAAAGAGAGTTCTCTGTCCTGTCACCAAATGCCAGTTTTAAATTAACCACTGAGATAAACTATTAGCTTTACTAAAATAATGTGCAGTCAGTAAATCCATAGTCTTAGGGATAAAAAAACATAGTCTTAGCTTATAAAAATGGAATCTGCTTTGCCCTGGATCAAAGGTGAGGCCCACTGTTCAGTAACTTTTTAAAAAAAATAGCTTTTGCTCTAAATACAACCACGTTCCATAATAAGTGATCTTATTATGTCTTCTTTACAATCTTCTACTTCCATCTTATCTCAATTTAATATTTTTTTCTGTACAAAGAACCTTCCATAAATCCTTATACCTTCAGATATCCTTGGACACACATACTCAAGACACACACACACACACACACACACACACGCAGGGGCACAGGTTTACTCAACCCTTTCACTTGCAAAAGTCCTTGTGATTATTTGCCTGCTTCTTTACCTGGAAAATTTGAGAAGGTATTTTCCCTTTCTTTTTTTTTTTTTTGAGAAAATTAAGGATGACTTGCCCTTTACTGGGCAGCAAGTTTTTGAAAAACCAAAACTAAAATCTGAATCGTTTCACTATACTACATTGGAAGATCTAGGCTATGTTTATACATTTGTGTGGTTATTCATCCTTTGAAATACATATAAACCATGCACAGATATAAAAATTGAGCTTTGCTTCTATGTGTTTAGAATAAGTACATAGCCTACATAGGTAAGTACTGGCTTGCAAGGTGACTCTGCATTTCAAAGATTTTCTAATAGAACATTGAATGTTTTACAATTTGATGCATTTTTTTCCCTGGCAGTCTTATTAGGATTTAGAAGAGTGAAGTACACAAAACAAAGATTATTTTACTGTGAGAGCAAAAATATTCACTTTAAAATGTAATTAGGAAATGCACAATAGCTTAGCCACCTTCTCTCTGACAGCATTCACAAATGTAATACACAATTTTGATTTAAAAAGGACAGTCAGTTTTATATTCCATATGATAGATAATCTGTTATAGTCAACCTCAGATATAATACATGTTGAAACATTATGAAATTATCTTTTTGGGGAAAATATTTGTTTAGTTGTTCTAATGCATATACCCTAAATACTATGGTAGCTTTTTCTCATTTATTCTCCTGACACAATTTCATATGCTAACACACATTAATTTAAATTTTATATTCTTTCATTTATTAAATACCTGTGTGGTACTTCCTCTATTTCAAACTCTATTCTAAACAGCTGATGAACAGTTAACTCATTTCATCCTCATAAAACCTTCTGAAGTTGTTACTATTATTATCTTCCACTTTACAGATGAGGAATCCAAGGAACAGAGAGGTTAAGCAATATCTCCAAAGACACACAGGGATAAGCTGTAGAACTAGGATTCAACCCCTGGCATTTTGGCTTCCGGATTTATGCTCATAACAAACGTTCTACATTGCAGTGAACCTCAGACTTACAGGTGCCAGAGAATTATTTGTTGACTAAATGAATAGATTATTCTCTTTTCTCTTAGACTGATCTGGCAACACTAAGCAAATTACCCAACCATTCTGTGCCTTAATTTTCCACTTTGTAAAATAGAAATAACATTTGCTATCCATTTCTTTCCTGAATGACAGTAAGAATGGAAAGAAAGTATCTAGCTGTTTTGACTATATAATGTTTTTAAGACACCGTCAGCAGTGAGTCTAGAGGAGGCCAAGGTTGTAGACCTAACACATGGAAACTTAGCACCACGATTCAGTCTGATTAACTAAGTCTCTTACCATCTGAGTGAGTGGGAAGTGCAGAGGCAGAACTTCAAAGACTTCACCTTCCTTACATGTGAACTTTATCCCCATGTAACTTTGAACCATTCTCTTTTTTTTTTCAGCAGAATTAAAATTTTTTTATATGAAATGATACTCAAAATAAATGACATGTCATGTAGGAGTTAGACTACGTGCTCCAACAAAAATATCTGAGTACAGATCCTTCTAAATGACAATTCTTTCTTGTTAGAGCACTGCATCCCTGAAATTTAAAAATTAATCATGATTTGGCTGGAGACCACACCTGCCATTTTTGTGACACAAATCCTTACTCCATCTCTACTGTCCTCTGTCTTTATTTAATCCCCCCTAGTCCCATCTGATCCTGGCTGTAGATATATGGCGTAGAAAGAAATTCAAAATAATAGACCCCCCTCCCCCATTAATGGCAAAACCTAATAGATGGTCCAAGCTCCCTTCTCCTGTGACCTTGAGCACCTGTCCTTGCTCATTGTCTGCTCTTCTTTTCAAATTTGGGGATATAAGGAAGGCTGCCCTGCCTACCTCCAGGGCTGCATGAGGATCCGATGAATTCATGTAAGTGAAACTGCTTTGTTAAACTATCCTTTATGAGGATTAAGAAATTCATGCTAAAGGGTTTGGGTTTAGTAAAACCCTCAATAGAGAAATATTTGCTTTTGCATTATATCCACATGCAAAACTATCCACATATGTTCTTGGCCTGTAGCTGCTCTACAACTTCCTGGTTGCATGGGGTCAGAAAAGCCACAGGGTGTGAGTCATCCTCAGAAGAGGTGGGATTTCCAGTGCTTCATGACTGGAGACTGGACTCCTGGTGGATGAGAGGGTGAGCTGGAATGTGACCCGGTTGAAGGCAGAGGACTGCTCAGCTACACCGGCGTCTGATATGAGATCAGGGTCTTTACTGAGGGTTATAGAGATAATCCTTACTGCCTGGCCTTGAAGGAAGCTGACCCTGTGATACTCCATCCAGGACACTGTTACAGTATCAACAAGCATTTATTAAATACCAACGAACTGTGGGCACTCCAGGGATAGAAAGATGAAATGACAGAAGACCTGAATTCTATTAAGAGTATCAACAAAGTTGTTGACAAGGTCCGAGAAATGGACAAAGAAGAAAACTTAGGTACCACAAGTCACCCAGGTCAATTGAACACTGACAAGGGTCGCTAATTTTCCCTCCTGAGTAGAAAGTTTGGAGGCCATCTCGGGCACATGTTTATCAAAATCCGAAATGCTTGTGCCTCAAATTGCATAGCAGAACCAGTATTGGGGCCTGTCAGGAGTTTCCTGTCCTGTGCCCTATTTAACTTTGATGGCTTCCAGGGTCACAGAATGCACACTCTGCCCTAACCAACCACCTTTCCAGGCCAGGAGCAAATCATTAAGCAGAACAGTCCTGGAACCCCCAGCTGTAGGTTAAATCCTGGAGGGAGATGTATGATACTGCCTGGCACATTCCTCCGGGGCAGGGACCGTGTCTGCTCTCCTCTGGGTGGGAATTGCAAGTGTTCTGCTGGCAGTGGACGTGCTGCTACTAAGACGTCTGGGCTGAGGACGATGCAACTCTGCAAGGAAAGATCTGACCTCCCCTAGGGCGTGGGCAGGTGGGAGTGGGAGGTCAGGCGTAGATGCCTAGCTGCTATTCAGTTCTATTTAGAGGCTGATCTGAAGCGGGCAGAATGAGCAAGACAGTTTGTAACTACCTTGCCCTGGGGGAAGAAGTTGGGCTGTCTCCCTGCACCCCCAATGCATTCGCTCCTGGGGAGTCTGAGCTACCGCGTGCCAAGGAAAAAAGGGAAGGGGTCCACACTTCAGACCGGGGACCACGGGGGTGGGGGAGTGAGAAACACTCGTGGGGACTAGTTTCTGAGCAGGGAAGCCGGCCCGGAACCGCGCATTTCCGGCTTCGCCTGTGCAAACCCCAGGCGGGGCCAAGCGGGAACCGAGACTCGGTCGAGGAGTCGCACGGGTCAGGGCGGGGTCGGTGAGCGGCCGCAAGGGGGTCCTGGCCTGGGGAGGGATGAAGGCGAGGGGAATGAGAGAGGGAGTAAAGCCAGACTGCTTTCCATCCTCCGGAATAACACGCGTCCCCAAAGCCCCTTCTCCTCTTGGTATCAGAGGGGCAAGGCCGAAGGACCGCCGGGCGGGGAGGTGGGGGGGGGGCGCGGAGCTCCCAACCGTCGGGGACCTCCCCAACCCCAACCCCGGGGCTGCGCGGCGACTGCGGGGGCAGGCGGAGCAGGTCAGCGGCTATATTCCGAGTCACACCTTTCCCCTCCATCCTTGCCCCTCTCCCCCCCGCCCGCGATCTTCGACCTGGCACCCGGGCCCACGGGGGACTGACCCAGGGATGGAGAGGAGACGCGAAAGGTATCCGAAGGCGCGTAGCCACCGCCCAATCGGCACCGGGGCGCGCGGTGCGAATCGCTGGCATCCGGCGATGGGGGCCCTACCTGGGGGTGCTGCGACCCTGCCTGGGCGGTGCAGACCCTACTTGTGAGGTGCGGAGACCTCCACCGCGCTCCCCGCCGCCGCCCGCCCACCTGGCGCTCGGCTCCCGCGGGCGGCGCAGTCGCTCGGTTTATAAACGCAAAGGCCTTACTGTTGTTCTTTGTTCCAGGGATACCATTGTCTACTCATTTGGCGGGCCGCCCCGCCTGGTCCCCGGGTGCCCTGCACCCCCTACCCGCCCCCACGGACTCGTTCCCCCGAGCCAACCGGGTTCTCTGAGGGTGTCCACGGATCCTTCCCGAGCGCCTCGCGCGTCCTCGGTGAGGCTGGGTTTGGCGAGCGTCAAAAACAAACGCCCGCAGGAAAGCGCCAGGCTTAGCCTGGGCACTCGGAGACCAGGGAGAAGCGGGGCTCTGAGCACCACCGAGTCACCTGCCTGGTTAACTGTCGCTCCTGGCGGCCCAAGCCCAAAGCGGTAACGGGCACAGCTTCTTGCTACACGGGGCGCTTCCTCGCCCGTCTCTGGTCGAGGGTCTAGAGCCTCGGGTCCCACTGGGGACCCCGACTGTTAGCGCAGCGAGGGGCCGGGGAAGCGACCTCCTGGCTACGTGCGCGGGTGGGCACGGCTCTTACTCGTGAAACTTACAACCCCCACCCCCCACTCCACCCAGTGTAAATCTCTCGTGTTGAGAAAAGCAGGGCTTGCAGGAAGCTACTCCGGATGTTTGCTGCTTTTCATGTGGCATTTGTGGCTGGCTCTGATAACGCCCGGAGCTCGGATTCCAGCACCCGGGTTCGTAAAGAGACTGAAAAAGGAGACCCCATGCACACTACGGCCGCCCCCAACACTCGCCCCCCAAATATATGACAAAGGGAGTTATCAGAAGAAATTAGATCTAGATAACGGTATGTAAAAGGCGCTAGTCTTGTAAAGGCATCGTAATTTTTCCTTGTTAAAATGACAAACTACGTTTGTCCTTTATGTCTCCCAGGGATGGCTTTATAAGAAATAGGGGGTGGGGCGCTTCAATGCCATTCCGTGGATCTTATGATCTCACCCAATTTCTCAGTAACCTTACTGAACAAAGATCGGTAGCTGTTCTCCAGGAACAATAGCAAATAATAACGGGCACTCCCGAATTTTCTTCCCAGTTTCTTGATTTTTTTTTTTTTTTGGCCTCCTCAGCACATCTCTACTTGTAATGGACTGGGTGAGGAAGAAAACGAGACGAAGAAAGTGTACCAGGGTAAATCCGTGGAAATAAATATTTTGGATGGTCACCTGGGTTCTATCTTTTGCACCCCTTTTTTATTTTTTGAGGAATTAGTCAAAGAGATTAATCTCGACAGATAAAGTAGATTCGGGAATGGGCAGGGTTTTGTTTAGTTATCAATCTCTATTCTAAGAAAACTCCTAATAGGTCATAAAAGCCTTTGCACTGATAGAAACTTCTGCATTGAAGTTTTTGAAAATATATTTCTTGCTATCCAGAAAAGTTAGAGAAGATTGCTAAGAAAACAAGCAAGGAGCTATGGGATTAATTTGAAATATTGCTCTCCCTACTCCTTTAACTTTTAATTGCATAACCATTTGCAATGCATTTATGCTTACTTTCTCCTGAAATAAAGCTTTTATTTCAGAAAAAGAAATAAAGCCTTAGAAGAAAGCACAAAATCACTTAAATGTGTTTAAGATCAACTGCTTCAAAATCTCCAATCAAAAATAATACCCCTCTATGATTTCCCTAAGCAGATGATTTGTTCTTGTCTGAACTTCAGAGACCCAATAACTAGAATCCCTTTCTTGTGGCCCTTGTCCCATCTTTAGATTGGCTGGAAAAGTGAGGGAGGGCAGCTTTCCTTCACATTTCCTCCAAGAGTTAAGGAAAAGTTGGCCTAGAACAAGTGCATAGAAGTTCTTTGGGTGGAAAAAATGTTGAAGAAACTGAGGGAAAGACCAGGAGTTTGCAAAGGCTCTGTGTTCCTTTTGTTTGTTTGTTTTTAAGGGGTGTTGCTAATAAGCCATACTTGACAGATAACTTTGTAATATCACACAAAAAATGGTAGCATTCACTTCTCAGATCCCGGATGGAAGCAATACTTTTTCATCACCCCTTCACAGTAAACAAAGAAAATCTATTCTGGAGATTGATATATTGCTTTCTTTGGCAAAGTTATCTCTAATTATGCAAGAAGGGCTGTGTTAGTTGCCTTAGAAAACAATACAAATACACAAATAAATACACAAATGCCACAGGCGGGCCTACAGTTTAAGAGCTCCAAGTCTGAGGGTAGCTGGCTGGGAGGTGAATTCTACCCCCTGACGTGGTGAATTGCTGAGTCTCTGTACTCAGGCTCCTCTCCTGAAAGATATAATAGTGTCTAGCTCATAGAGGTGTTACGATAAACTAGTTTGCTAGTGTTTGGAGGGTGCTAAGAACATTTACATGGCATGCAAATGCTAAAAAGTCCCATTGAATTACTGTGAACAGTTGACTGTATACCATGGATGATTGTATGCTATGTGCATGTGTTTGAATAAAACTGAATTAAAAAAAAAAGTCCTATTGAAAAGTTTTTTTTTTCAGGAATAAATTTGCATTTAATCCATTCCAGTTTTCATTCCATTCTAAAGAAATGTATGGAAAACTGCCAGGTAGCCCCTTAAACTGACCCTAAAAGCTAAAGTTATTTTGCTGCTCAATAGGATTCTTTCCTTTCCCCAACAGACTTGGGTGTTTAGATAAATATCATTACCATTTTTGCTACATTCTAGACATCAAAACTAACTCTTGCCTTTTTTACAGAACACATTATGAGAAACAGCTTGTTGTGTTTATTATACATTTCATTTACAAATTTTCCAGGGTTGGTTTATCTCCTGAATGGCTTTCATTTCTTCAAGGTGATGGGACAGTGACTACAGAGCATCATTTCATATTTAATCTTTTAGTTAGAACTTACCTCGGACTTAACATTTCTTTCATTCAATTTTACTGAGATATATTCAAACACCATATAATCCATCCAAAGTATACAGTGAATGGCTCACAGTATCATCAAATAATTGGGCATTTCATTGGTCCAATCAATTTTAGACCATTTTTGTTAATCCAAAATAAAGCAAAAAGTAAAACTAAAAAAGAACACCCTAAACATCCCATACCCCTTATTCCTCCCCCCCCCATTATTGACATATTCTTTTGTCTTGATTTTGTTACTCATCTGCCCATACACTGGATAAAGGGAGTTGGGACATGACATTTTGAATCTTATCCGACAAGCAAGTGAGTTCCTGGGGAGCGGCTGCATTTTCCATTTATCATCAACAGTGTCTTCTGCATTCGAGAAAACACCTTTGAAGACACCGGAGCGGGTTCCTTGGAAGAGAGGTTGTCACCCACCACCGAAACACTCTTTGCTCGTGTAACGAAGATTTGATTTAAAAGAGAATAGAGTGGCTACTTCGAATGTTAATCAGAACCACCTCCGGCAAGTCCTTGCATCCTGTGGTACATTCTGCACCCCTCAAGGTTTTTTTTGGGAGTTTCCCCCTTCCCGGGAATGGAGGATGTGGCGCCAGAGCCCGGCTCCAGCCAGTTCTCCCGGGGGCAGGTGTAGCCCTGGAGCGAGGGGGCCTGGGGAGGGGGAAGGGGCGGGCGTGGGGTTGAACCGGGACTTGGGAGTCGGGCTGGGCGTGGACCTCAGGACGCCGACCCGGCCCTCCCCCGCCGTTCTATTGGCCACATTTGTGCACAAAAGGCCCCGCGACCGGGGGTTCCCGCAGTGTCACTGGACCGGTGGGGGCGCAGGCTGTTCTTTCATCGTGGAAAAGACAGAACGCGGGCGGCGGGGACCGGGCCAGCGATCAACTCAACTCGCGTTCTCTCCCTCCTTTGCTCTCCCCACCCTGGGTCGGAGGCGGTGGTGTGTCCGACGGGGGGCTGCGGGACGTGGGGCCGGGCTGAAGCGCCATGAGCAGCCCGGATGCCGGCTACGCCAGTGACGACCAGAGCCAGGCCCGGAGCGCGCTGCCCGCGGTGATGGCCGGGCTGGGCCCCTGCCCCTGGGCCGAGTCGCTGAACCCCCTCGGAGACGTGAAGGTGAAGGGCGAGGCGGTGGCGGGCAGCGGCGCGTCCGCCGGGGCCTCGGGCCGGGCCAAGAGCGAGTCTCGCATCCGGCGACCCATGAACGCCTTCATGGTGTGGGCCAAGGACGAGCGCAAGCGGCTGGCGCAGCAGAACCCGGACTTGCACAACGCCGAGCTGAGCAAGATGCTGGGTGAGTCCACGCGCGCGGCTGAGAGTCCCTGACCCCCTTCCTCCAGCCCGAAAAGGGGCTTTTGCTGGCCAGAGTTCTGTGACCCTAGTGTTGGATGTCCGACTTCCCTGGATCGCGGTGCGCAGCGACAACATCCTTCCTTGGGGCCTCCAGTTCCCTTCTCGGTCCCCTAACTTCCGAAACGGGCTTTCGGCCACTGGCCGTGGAGCCCGATTACGCGGGCGGCGCGGGCGCGTTACGCGTCCGTTTTCCTCGGCTGGGTGTCGCCGCCAGTCCCTTGAAGGACCTCGAGTCGAGTGACCGGGACAGACGCATCCGGGTTAAAAATCAGGGACAACTTGGGCCCGTTTCCTCCCCAGGTGTTAGACCCGGACGCTCTGGCCCCCTTTCCTTTTTAGTGTGACTGTACTCGGGAGGGGGAGACCTCTTAGGGCCTGGAGCGGAGCGCTCCCGGTCATCCCGCGTCCTTTTCCCGTTCCCCGCCCTTAGGCAAGTCGTGGAAGGCGCTGACGCTGGCGGAGAAACGGCCCTTCGTGGAGGAGGCCGAGCGGCTGCGCGTGCAACACATGCAGGACCACCCCAACTACAAATACCGGCCGCGGCGCCGCAAGCAGGTGAAGCGCCTCAAGAGGGTGGAGGGAGGCTTCCTGCACGGCCTCGCCGAGCCGCCGGCTGCACTGGGCCCCGAGGGCGGCCGCGCGGGCCTGGACGGCCTGGGCCTCCCCTTCCCGGAGCAGGCCTTCCCGCCGGGCCCGCCGCTGTTGGCCGCACACCTAGGCGGCCACTATCGCGACTGCCAGGCCTTGGGCGCGCCCCCGCTCGACGGCTATCCTCTGCCCACGCCCGATCCGTCCCCGCTAGACGGCGTGGACCCGGACCCGGCCTTCTTCGCCGCCCCGCTCCCCGCGGACTGCCCGGCGCCGGGCGCATACCCCTACCCGCAGGCCTCGGACTACGCGGGGCCGCCCGAGCCGCCCGGGGGCCCCATGCACCCCAGGCTCGGCCCTGAGTCCGCGGGGCCCGCGCTGCCGGGCCTCTTGGCGCCCCCCAACGCAATGCACATGTACTACGGCGCGGTGGGCTCGCCCGCGGCGGGCGGCGGGCGTGGTTTCCAGATGCACCAGCAACACCACCCGCCAGGCCCGGGGCAGCCGTCGCCCCCACCCGACGGGCTGCCCTGCCGGGACGCCGCGGACCCGAGCCAGCCCGCCGACCTCCTCGGGGAGGTGGACCGCACGGAATTTGAACAGTATCTGCACTTCGTGTGCAAGCCCGAGATGGGTCTCCCTTACCAGGGACACGACTCCAGCGTTCATCTCCCCGACGGCCACGGGGCCATTTCCTCTGTAGTGTCAGACGCCAGTTCCGCGGTATATTACTGCAACTACCCCGACGTTTGACAGGTCAGGAGCCGCCCCGCCTGGAGGCCAGAAACCCCAACAGTGTTACACACTTCCTGGAGGAGCTAAGGAAATCCTCCGCCTCATGTTGTTTTGTTTTGTTTAAGTTGCCTTGGCATATAATTTATGGTAATTTATTTTGTCTGCCCCTTGAACAGTTGGGGGAGGGGGAAATGTGAGGTTGCCGTTGAAGACTCTTTCAGACCTTTGCCACAGTTGCGTTGCCAAAGCCTCGTTTCCAGCGTCCAGTTTACCAGTTTTGAATGTGTCCTTAGAATAACTTGCTCCATTTCCTGAAAATTTATCGATCAAAGAAATTTTGTCGTGGTTGTTTTTTTTTAATCTTTGAAAAATAAAATCTAGATCATGCCTTTTTTTTCTCTTTTGTCACACTGGTTTTATCAAGAGGTAATTTTTAGGATCCACGTGAAATATAAATAAGATTAAAAATTTTTTAACAATGTCATTTAATAGTTACTGTAAATTTCTTGTTCTTTTAGAATAGTTGGCCTCAAATGGCTTCAAGGACGAGCTCTAACAATGAATATTAGGATATCCAAGTTCAGGGAATTGTTTTTGCTAGGAAAAATAGCCTCATGGAGTGAGCCTACTTGACATTTCAAGTGACCTTATTCTGTAAAAAATAATGCCTAATCTTGCATTCTTAAATATTTTCAGTTCTAATGTATCAATTTAACCAAAGAACAATGTCCACGTAATTCTGATTTCTTAGTTGAATCATAATCTTCAGATCTTGCTTAAAGGGGCTTTTGGGATTTAAAAAAAAATTGTGTGGGATCCTACCAAGTGTCTTTACCCAATACTCTTTCTCAACAGTGGAATTTGCCTTGAATATTCACATTTCCAAACCTTAAGAGATAAAATAAAGCTTCAAGAAACAAGTTGGGTTAAAAATAATTTGAAGGATCTTACGGGAACTAACCAAAATGAAACTTGCAGTGTAGCATTTAATTCTAATAATATATTTTGCTGTTGTATGTTAACTGCACACATCAATTGCAGTTCCTGACACATGATTTTGTGTGGCGTGCTTTACGAATACAAGCAAACCTCCCACCTACAGCATGGGTGAACCGAGTCAGGCTTGCAAGGAGGGTCAGGTTCTGCAGTCTCCTGCAGTCCTCTTGTGTGTTTTTTCATGGAAGTTTTGCAGGTTGAGCCACGACTTGTTACAGGTGACTTGTAATGAGCCCAGTAGTTCCTCCTATCATTCTATACAGAATTTGAGCCCTTATAACCCTGCAAACCACAGGTGCCTTTCTCCCCATTTTGCAACTGGGGAAAGAAGGCACCAAGCCTTGTCCTTCACCTCACTGCTTAGTATGTGGGCAAGTGTGGCATTAACACATTTTGAGTCCTTGCAGCATCTTTGTTCACTGTTTACTTTGTACAGTGGTGGAACTTCCACTGTTCGTGAGAAACTATAATGTTCCATGGTGATAAGTGCTTTAAAGAAAAAGAATGGTTAGGATAGTTTTAAGCATTTATCTTGTAGAGGGATAGCTGAGCTGAAATGTTTGCTTGGCATCTCATGAGAAATGGCAGGATATATGATTTTTGGAAGGGGTGGCTGGGTGCTAGGAGTGTTGGGGATATAAGGGTTCAGTGAGAAAAAGGCCAGTCTATTTTGTTAGACACTACAGAGGCTACCTTAATTGAAAACAGGAAAGTTAACCCCATAATTATCTCTACCATCTAATATAGTTTGCCTCTATCCCTCTCCAAATTTGTGCTCTTCTACCTGCAGCGCCAGCCCCTTCCTTGGGTGTCCCAAAGATTCCAAGTGAAGAAAGGAGGCTCACTTGCCCATATTCAAGTCCATGTAGTCAGTTCAGGTTAGTTTACACACGGCATTTTAGTGTATACTTGCCCCAAGCCAAGATGCACTTTTGGCTGCTACCTCTTAAAATTAGTCGTCATGGTAGAAAATAAAAGGAAGATGAGTTCAAGGGGGAAGAGACCAAATTACTATGAAGATACTTAACATACCCACCTGATACAGGTGAAAAAGTCAAGGGCTGATTAGGCTGTGCATTTGTACATAGGTCACTAGTCCTCGCAAATAAGTTTTTGTGTTAAGGGTCCTCAAGACCATTTGTTCTTCCTAAAACAGACTCAGATGATGTGACCACAGTTACTAGCTAGTATTTTGTTTTTTTAAAAATAAATTCATAAAGTTTTTTGCCCGTTTATTTTAGAAACAAGTATGTAAAGGATGCCTACATTTTCCCATCTCTTGTTCTGAGACACTTCAGAGCTGGTCATGAATTAAGAATCTAGGGCATCTCTCCTTGAGTTCTAAGCACCCTTGGATATCTCGCTCATTTGAATCCTCCTTAGATGACAGTCTGAAGAAAGCTAGGAATCCCCTCCCCAGAAACATGTACATACCCTTCATATTTCACATAAAATATTAGGCCATTCCTGACCCCTAGTAACCTATCCTAGGGCTGGGAAGAATCCAGTTGAGAAGCCCAGATGGTGAAAAAAGGCTTTCTGGGAATGACTGTACCCAAGCACCAAAGCAAAAATGCAGTTTCCCTACAGTTGAAAATGGAAACGGACACCTCAAGAACATCTGAATCAAGGAATGTGGGGAGCCGTACACCCTGCGTTGAAAGTGTAAAGGAAAGGCATGGTGCCCTGGCAAGAAAAGAGGAACACATATTTTTCCTTTTACAGTTATGGCAGTGGTGGTAGCTGGTCTTCAATGATGGCCCTTTGGTGTTTCCATCCTCACCCATCACTCTTCCCACCCCCCACCATTTCATCTGGCTGGAACTTGCTCCTCGCTTTAACTGAGTGGAATGCAGCAAAAGGTCCAGTTCTGGGACCAACTCTTAAGAAGACCTGGCAGATTCTGTTTCTTGCACTCTTGAGAGCCCAGGTTTACTGTGTAAAAATCCAGTTGCCAGTTAGCATGGGGGAGGGGCGAGGCCAGGAGACTTCTACCAGAGGAAGAATAGGGCTCAGTCTTTCCTCCAGATTACTCTGGCTCAGCCACCATCTGGTTGGAACCCAAGAGAGGGCAGCAAAACCATTCTCCAGATGATACCAGGCAATCCACAGGTGGGAGAGGTTTAAAAAGGGGGAGTGGGGCTGTTTCATAATACCCTTAAGTTTGGAGGTGGTTTGTTATGCAGCAACAAATTATTGAAAACAGCTGTTATCCTTAAATCCTTCTTCATGTTTAAGTAAAGTAACATGGGCTCTGGGGCAAAATCAGTAAAAGAGCTTTGGGGTCCGGCAGATGAGTGGATGACATCATCAAGTTCTTAGGTAAGTAACCTCCCCTTTCATGGGTCCCTTGAAAGTGTGCAGTGAACCCAGAACGATGAGGAAGAGGGAATTTTCTCCCCCACTATGACACTGAGTACACCTCTATTAATAAACCATCAGAGTGGGTCCAATAAGTTAGAAATAAATGTTTACGTTAATCATATGGTTCAAGCGGCTGAGAAGGGACATCACAATGAAACTTCATACTTTTACTTGTCATTCTTATCTGGGAAGATGATTTGTACCTTTGCTTTGAACCACACTGCAAAAGATACCATCAGGTGGTTCTTTAAATTTGTGCTGATACCGAGAATGGCCGCATACAAGCAAAAGGAATTGAGAGGGTGTCCCAGAAGGAGAAGAGAAGGGAAAAGGGGCAGAAACAATAATAAAGGACATAATTAATGAAAATTTCCCATCTCTTACGAAAGAAATAAAATTACAGATCCAAGAAGCGCAGCGTACTCCAAACAGAATAGATCTGAATAGGCCTACGCCAAGACACTTAATAATCAGATTATCAAATGTCAAAGACAAAGAGA